>LS573050.1:295022-368306 GCA_900490775.1 Pristionchus maxplancki | reverse complement strand
TGATCGTCTAGTTGTCTAGCCCCGCCCCTCGATTTGCATAGAGCGCGCGAGTGCGTCGCCTCTCCCTCGCCCCTCTTCCCGCAGTCTACCCCCGTTCCGTGCTAGGGGAATGTGACTCCTCTCTCTTGTCCTGTTATGTGGATAAACCTTGCTATCCCCTTAGACCTCTGTGTATTGGGACAAGGCAGGTACACAACAAACATCAAACTCTGAATGGAGAGACGGTCGAGTGGAGTGGAGTCGAGAGTGAGTGGAAGGATAGGGTGTTGGCATCTTTTGCCCTTTCTCTCTTCCCATACACAATATGATAGCAGTCAATAGTAAAACGATAAGGATGACAACGACAATACAAGGGACGATTATGTCCCATCGAACCTTTCGTGGTGGAAAATCATTGCACAGATGGGAATCACAGCAGCAAACGTATCCACCACTACCGTAATCTGTGTCGTACTTGCACCTCCTACCGTAATCCCAGATCTCCCATGAATTGGACTCGGCGCAGTCGGTCTTGTCGCATCCCATTGTGAATCCCTGCTTCTTCATTGGATCGACATCCTCATAGACGGCATAGACACAATACTTGAATCCAGAACACAATTGATTCGTCGTCATCGTAATTACTTTGGCGCCGTCGATCGTGAAACGATGATAGTTCCGGCATGTAATTCGTTTGGCGGAAGTGAGACCGAAGAGCAGACTCGTTAGTGGGAGAAAAGGCAACATTGGAAGACTGATGAAGACGAGAGGGGAGAGTCACGGGTCTTCTCTCCAACTGCAATGAATGCTTGAGATGGCCACTTGGCCGGCAAAATACGTGTCCGCCCAATCGATAATCTCCTCCCAAATATGTTCACAGGATAAGATCTTCAACCAGCTGTACTGTCCATTCTGTACGATACTGGTACCCAATTCATGATCTCTGTTATTCATAGATGAGGCCGAGTGATACGCAGCATCATTTATCAAAGCGTAGCCGTTCACACGATTCAATTCGAAGCACTTCTATACAATAGAAAGATAATGATAAACCAGTATGCAAAGACAAAAATATTGGAATTAAAGTAGATGACGATTTGCAATAGATAAGATAAGAAATGACTAGGTTATGAGGTAATCGGATGTGATAAAAAAGAGATAATTCATGCAGTGAAAGACTAGACGAACTGTTCTGAATCGAATTCAGGCAAGGTAGAAAAATACAAGCAGGAATGACACGGGCGTTCAGTATCTACAATCATGCAATCACCCACATGAGCAGGATCGCTACCACAGGCATCACCATCTCCGCCGACCCGATCCCGTTGCAGAAATCTTTCGCGCAACAGCATATCTCTCCTTCGGTTCCGTAGTCCCGATGCTTCTTGCAGATGTGACCACTCTCGCGCTTCTCCCATCCACTCTCCGTGTGGATATCGAGACAATCCGTCTTATCGCATCCCACTGAGAATCCTTGCTTCTTATTCGGATTCTTGTCCTCGTAGTGCACGGCCACACAATACTTAGCGGCATAGCAAGTGGACTTGACCATCAAGATGTCCTTGTGTTTATCAATGGTGAACGCGTGGTTGAGGATACACTGAATGGCATCGTTCGAAGGAAGAATGAAGAAGAGGAGAGACAGGAAAACAGGCAGCCTCATCACTGAAGGATAGAAGAAAGAGAAGAGGGAAGAGGGATGGACCTCGGCAGAGGTCGTTCACAATTCATGAATAGACTATGGACACGCACCAAGTGACGCTTCCCCTTCCTCATTCTCCTTCTCCACATGCAAACTAGAAAGGGGTTTGTGTAGGAATCAACCGGGGATCGTGCAATTGTTGCTGTTAATTCAATGGATCGAACGAACCAGAGAGCCACTTCATTCATTGCAATACAAGACAAGTGTCATAGATGGACGAATACGTTTAAAGCTGATCATTTACTTTTCAATCAACGCTGGGAGGGTATCAAAGTGCATTCAGATTACCGGCCGAAGGGGAAGAATTGTGTAGAGAGGAAAGAAGAAAGGTAAGAAGAGAGGAGGGGGACGAGATGCGAGGATTGTGACATGAGAGGTCGTATCCAACAACCGAAGTAAAGTAGAAGACGAAAGGGAATAAAGCGAATTCGAGGGGGGAGAAGTCAAGCAACCATTCGTACTAACGAGCAGCAATATGCATCGATTGAAAGGACGTTGAGAATCTAAATGCGATGGAAAGAGATGTGAGGACATAATGGGAAGTACACAGTGGGCATCATTCGATGAATGGGATTATTACGAATCATGACAGGGGGAACGGGCGCCTCCGTGGGAACTCGATCTATTCCAGATTACAAGACAGGAATAAGCGATTGCTCGCCATGAAGCACCAATGGAACCGAAAGAGGAAATGATAACATAAAGTAAGTGGTAAGAGGAGTGAGAAGAGACACGATTGTGGTTCAAAGAGTGAATGGGTGGGCACCAAAGGGACGAATGATACAGAGTGAGGGGGCTATTATGCGGTTGCCTTTCGATAGGGGGCGGTCGGTCATTGAACAGTGGAGATGCTCATTCGATGGAAAGGGTCGATCGATGGGGGGGAGAGGCAGAGAAATACGTGCAGTTGCCATACCAGAGCGGAGAACGTTGTCAGTAGTGAATAGGATGGGGCTATATCGATACAGATAGGGACAAGACAATTGATCATATAGAAGGGGGCGGGAAAGGGGATCATGCTAATAGGGAGCGAATCGATTGATGCCTCGGACGCCTGCTGCAGATTGGACGGCAGCGTAGGGAGAGATGGACGCTCCGAGGTACTCCGACCCCAATCCGGCAGCTGCCGCCGTCGCTGCCCGTTGCTGATTCATCGAGGCGATCAGCTGTGCTGCAAGACAACGACATGCTACACGGAGAGATTGAGTGCCAATACCCAGAAAGAACTAAGAGAGAGAGTTGGAGTGAGTAGTCAATCGGTCTACCCGTATCGCTACGGTTGTCACACCTCATGCAATTGCTTGCTAGAATTCTTGCAAATTTGCCTGAACGCAACGAGTTAATGCGAGCATACGATATGGATAGCTAGGGTGCGCAGAGGAAAGAGACGAGGGGAACAACTACCAAGCAGAGAGCAATCAATCGTATTCTTCCCCTCGTCTCCCGATTATTCCGAGCTCGCCTTCAAACCCAATGGTGCAGTAAGATAACGTAAAGGACGAAACAGTTGACCCAGCGAGTCGGATTTGAAAGTGCTTTCGCATGGCCGGAAGAAAGGGAAGTCAAAGATGTGCATGTCAGCAGGGGGGAGAAGTCAGAGCAATCTCAACACCAAATATAGCGAAACGTACGCATGATTGAAGCCATTTCGACCCCATCCACTGAAAGGATCACTTCGCCTATGGGATATTGAGAGAAGAGATCTCTCTTGTATCAATGATTAACCTTGCAGTAGCTGATTCGGATTCGCCATTTGCAAGTCCATTCCGTAGTAGGAGGCACCCAATGCCAATTGTTGTTGTGCTTGTAGATTGGCAAGAGATTGCGCCGCCAGCAATTGCTGCACCTGAAATATTGTATTTAATTTCCTTTCTTTATTCGCCATGCTTCATCGAAAGTATAATGCTGATGCCATGCAATGTGATTGGTTTAGACTTTTTTTTCGTAGCAATAAACGTCCAAAAGCAATTCCTTTTTTGATTGGGCAAACACAAGCACTTTCACACCATTGTATGGTCCTTTACGAATGCATAGAATAAAACCAGGACTACAGTATTCATGACCACACATTTTCAGACAACATTCGTAATAATATAGAAAAGTACTCTGATTACCCAGTCCCGCACCTGTGGTTGCGTATTTGCCATGGTCGGCAATCGAAGGGCCGGATTCTGGACTGCTGCTAGTTGAGGAAGTTGTCGGGCGATCATGGCCATTTGCATCTGTCGAGCCAACTGCTGCTGCACGGCCGCCCCTTGGAGGGCTGCAGCTGCAGCAAGAGAGGACGGATCGACGACGGATGACTGGAGGAAGTGCTCTGGAAACTCTGCATCAGCGGTCACTGGCCGTTCGTCCCTCTTCCCTTCAAGCTACCCAAAAAACTTAATAATTTCAATAATCCATATTTTTTTACAAATATGCGAAATAATTGAAAAATCGTTTGGTGACTCAAGACAAGATAATATACTGTACTCGTGATGTAAATGACCCTGTATCACATTTCGCAACCACTTTGACCTACTAGACAGTTACACGTATCCATCCCATTCAGAGTGTCATCGCCCCCTTCAAATTCTACCCTCGAGACCATTCTTTCTATTGTGAGTGGGCCGATTGACCCACTTGTCGCCTCCCTCAATTCTTCTTCCCTTCCTCTCACCTCCATTAGTCTTTGGTTTCTTCGAATGAATTCGAGCCGTTGCACTGTTCACTTCGATCTTCCGTCCTTCGATGCAAGTCGAATTCAGTTCTTTCTTCGCTTTTTCTGCATCTTCCGGCCTCTCCATCGTGACGAATCCGAATCCCTGAAGAGAAAGAGTCTGTATAGGCCGCTGATTGGTCACTCAATCCAACCATGATAGCTCCTTCCTTCCTTCCTCTCTCTAGATTCCCTATTCTCGGGATTTGCTCACTTCGAGTCCCTCTCTCGCCGTCAATTGTGTTACTTCCTTCTATCCAGTGAGGCTAAGCTGAGCTAATTGCGTGTCTGTCGAATACAAGGGAGAGAGAGAGGGGATGAGGGATGAGGGACAAGGAGGGGAGAAGGAGAGTCCTCCTCTCTCGATTCGTACCATCGACAACTTGACATGGTTGTGAATAGAGGCAGGAAGGAAGCAATCGAGGATGGAGTAGACCCCCTCTATCCTACTGTCTCCTCTCTCGATTAGCCCACTCCAAGTTACTCAAGATTTCGCCGCCGCTAATTGCACTCTCCCCTGTGCAAATTGTGACAGCACCGCTGATTGTGACAAGCGGCACGTTCATAATTGGAATTGGCAAGACTGAAAGGGAAATTCGAGGAAAAGAAGCATCTCCGGTTTCGAAAGACGAGAGGCGATTAGGAATAAATGAAAATACCTTGGATCCTCTTTCGTTGAAGATGATCTCGACATCCGATACAACGCCGAAGGCTTCGAACATCTTTTGGAGATCAGGATTTCGAAATTTGAAGGGAATATTGGAGACGTGCAGTCGTCGACTTCCTTCCACTGCAAATGATTCATTCTTAAGCTACTTTAATTCAACCCATATTCTCCTTGAAATTTCGACTCTAATTTGACCTTCTTCACGACATTCTCGGTGTAGTTCTTCTAAACGAGTACCAGATGCTCCTCTCTCACTTCTACTTCTTCCCATATGTTCCTCCTCTCCTTCCCTCCAGTTAGCTCTTCCCTCCCAAACACTCCAATGGGCGGATTTCTACACACAGTCGTTGTTGTTGTGGACAGAATGGCGTGGGGAATAAAGAGGAAGAGAGAGAAAGGGAAGAGAGGGAGACAGTTCATCCTCTAATCAGAAGAGACGACGGATCCATTTCGAGATCCCCTTCAGAGACAGCAAAGGAATTGCCCCTGCCCCATAAATAATAGTCTGACTCGAGAGGAAAAGCGAAAAAGGCAACATATCAAATATCTCGTTTTCCTCCCTTTCGACCAGACGGAAAAAGCACTCATTCCCTCTTTCACAGTCTTTCTCACTTCCAATTCGGTGAGATCAAAAGGACAGCAAATGTTTTCACAGTTCGCGACATGAGGCAACAGAGTCGGTCTTCCTTTTGGGATGAGTCAGAAGACGGATTACAGTAATCGGATTGAACTCGATCCGTCGATCGATTTACTCACCGGAAGAGGAAGCGTCGCTTGAGTTGGGAGTAGTTTGGCATGCGATCAAATTCGATCCGGTAGAAGAGGCAGTGGAAGTGGAAGGGACGGGAAGTTGAGGGCCGATTCCACTTGAATGAATTCCCTGGACCGAGAGTTCCTTCATCACTTGGTCCTCCAATCTCTGCTGAAATCGATGAATGAATCTTAGAAAAGAAAGAGAGAATAGATGAAAAAGAAGGGAACGGAAGCGGTATTCCATCTATTTTGTCTTTCTTTCATCATTCATCTCAACCCGATCTATCTCTCTCTCTCCTTTTCCACGACCTCCCATAAACACTCACATCCACAATCCAAGCTCAAAACCCGCCATATCCATCTTCCGATTACAACCCCATAAACTCTTCCACTCATTCTTCCTCTTCTTTTGCCTAATAATCGGTCGTAAACATCCCCTTTCCCTCTCTATTTCTCTTCCTCTCCCTCCCTCTAAGGAATCGCTCGTAATACGTCAATTACTAAGTATCTCTTTCTGAGATGGTGGAGTAGCTCTACCTCCTCCCTACTTTCCATTCACTCTCAGTCGGACCAAAAAAAGGGAGTCGTCCCCACTCCATTTATGTGATGGGTGGATGAGTGGAAGGAGAGAGATGGAAGAAGAAGAGAAAAAGAGGGAAAAGACTGTGGTAAATCACCGACCTTCTCAGCCATCATCTGAAGTTCTCCATTCGGACTCGTTCCATTGAGCATCAGGACTTCTTGCTCTGAAATGGGAAAGCAATGATAGTCGTCTCTTCCACATCAATTACTGTAGAGGGAGGAGATCGATCAATCTTCTCTCCCTCAATTACCATCTCTCTACTCTTCTCCTCCCTTACTCTTCTTCCTATCCCTACCATCCTCTTCTCACTGTGTGATGCCCCCCTTTGTTAGCCAGTGGACCGTCCCCTCCCTTCAGTAAACAAGACTCTCTCCCTCCCTCCTCTCTCTATTTCTCGATCTGTGCCTAGACCCAATCAATTCTCATTCGAGAGGATGAGGCAAAGAACGAAGCTTTCAATTCATTCTCTCCATTCAGAGTCTCTTTCTTTCCATCTTTCTTTCTCGTTTTCGACTTTTAGACGGAGATCGTAATCTGGTTGGAGGAAGAGAAAGAGGAAAGGGATGAGTGCCAATGGATTGCCTTCTCTCATCACATCTGGCTACTCTATTACTGTAGAAGAGAAGGAAAGATTTAAAGGCCTGGGGCGAGAGAGTATACTTAATCGAGAGAGTAGGTGAGAAGAGAGGAGAAGGAGGTCAGACTTGCACAAAGACTGTAGAGGAATAGAGGGAATGATCCGTGAGAGGAGAAGAAAGAGAACTGTGGAAGAAAAGAAGGATGAATTGAGTCAGGACGGGAATTTGTGTGCATAAGAGAGGAGGGGAAGAAGTAGAGAAGAAAGATGGCACGACTTATCTCGTATCGTATCTTTCAGTCTCTTTTCCCGCCTCAGAGATTGGCGCCCTCGATAGAAGAAGAGACTCACGTTGATTCATCCCAAGTGCAGATTGTTGGATGTAATGTTGAAGCAAGGAGGGATGAGTGAGACCGGACAGGAGACCGAGAGAGACCGTCGGGACTTGACCCGGTGTCTGGAAGGCTTGGGGTGTCGTCCCCGTCGAGAGTTGATACGGGAGTTGGAGAGTTTGCATTCCCTGAAAAGGACTCCGATTGATAAGAGGAAGGAGTGATTGAAGGGAGTACTATGGAGTAAGGAGAGGAACATGAAGAAAGCGAAGAAGAGAGGGAAAGACGGGATGAATCTGATTAGAGAGAGAGTGAGACATGTATACCCACCCACTCGCGAAATTCAATTAAGGAACTCCCAGCAAGATCAAAGATTTACCTTGGGAGAAGCATGGCTAGGCCATTGGTGGATGGGGATTGAGGTCTCTACCATTCTAAGGATGAAGATCCATTAGCTGAGTGAGAGTCGAGTGAGGGGGTAGAGGGGGATGGTTGTGTGGGACAGTGTGCTGATGGTTGGTAGTGGAGGAGGAGGGGGAGAGGGGAGGAGAGGGAGAGAGGGGGAGGAGGGAAGGGGAGAGGAGACCGTGAGAGACGCGGCAGAGGAGAGGGGAGAGGGAGACCCAACTGAGTGAACCTCGGTAGTGAATATGACAGAGGAGGGAAAGAAATGGAGACTGCAACGCAGCCGCCTCGCGTCTTCTCACTCATTTTACTCGAGTTAGCACCTTCTTGAGTTGTCTCAAGTCAGAGGTCGAGCATCTCTTCCCCTCCTTCTCCTCCTCTTCCCTGTTTACTCCCCATCCCTCGTCCATCTCCCTCTTCACGGCATTTCGCGCAAATTCCCGTTGATCTCGGACACCAAAATAATTTACGATGCACAAATTCGCGCAGGTATTAGGCAGTCAAGTTCTCGTATTCGTTTGTAACTGCGTCTCCTCCTCCTTCCCTATCCCCCCCGCTCCGTCGCTCCTTCAGTCCCCCTACAGTAACCTTCCCTCCCCCGTCTCTCCACGTCAAAACAGCAAGTAGGCGAGGAATGGTTAGGTCGAATTGTGACGAAATCTGTGGGAGATTTCGCAGCCTAGACAAAGGGTGAGAAAGAGAGGGAAGGAGAGAGAGAGCAGGTCAGAAATCAGGTGGGAAAGGTGAACGAACTGAATGTGGGAAAACAAGGCATTCATTCTGTTATGAGTGACCTCGGAGGATATGTTTTGCTTCCCCTTCCTTCTGGCCATATGACAATTGATCCCTCTCTAAATCCCTCCCTCTCTATCCCTCGACTGAGCTCCATCGATCGAGTCAGCTGTGGAGGGGGTGGTACTCCTTAGAGAGGAGACTGACCTAGAGGATGGAAGGGAACAAACATCCAGAATAACCAGAGGAAAGGATGGGATGGGAAAGTGATATGTATGAGCATTGCGAGTGTACAGTTGAGAGGGGAGGAGATCTCAAATAGATCTCGAGTCAGTCGGAAGAGGGGATACAGAGAGAAGGGGATGAGTAGAGACAGATGGCACTCCTTCGACCCGAATTAGATGGAATGAGAGTCGTCCCTTTTCCCTCGTCTCCTCATTACAGATTCCGATAGAACGACGACATTAAATAGTGAGAGGAAGAGATCTAAGAGAGGGTCGATGACTGAGAGAGTGAAGCCCTTTCTACTTGTGAGAAGAATCTTCTCCTCCTCCTTCTCTATACTCGATTATGTGAACGATGATTACGTGAGAAGCTGTTTATCCCCTCTACGCGCGACAGCAAAAGGGAGAGATTACGATCTGCGACAGAAGACAAAAGCAAGGGAATGATGATACTCTCCCTCTCCCTTAACTCCGCCTCCGATGGATGCTTATTATCCTACCATATGATTCATGCCGAGGTACGTGGAAATAATTCGAAATACCAAGGGATGAGACATAAACTTGATAGGAGATTAGCGTAATCCACACGTGCTAACCATAGGGAAACGGAAGAATTAACGATTGCACGAGCGGGATTATCTGATTTTGCTCACTGAACACTCACGAACCCAGATGGAATCTACTGTAGGAGAGAGACGAGGAATTCCCGCGTGGCAGTGAATTAAAACCGCCTTTCTCGTAAAGTCTGCCTAGGGAAAGAGAGACCCCGGCTACAAAAGTAAGAGCGGAGACGAGTTAGATGAGGAGAAAGGGGTGGAATTGAGGATCCAAATTGAAAAATAGGACTGACCTCTTCAGGGATTGAAGATGCGATTTCGGCCATGAAGGCAGAAGATTAAAGGGAAGAGGGAAGAAGAGCTGAGGAAGGGGACGGAGAATACGAAGGGATGAAGTGACGACGGGATTTACTCAGTCTACAATTGAGTCGATGAATTGAGAGGAAGAGACTGAAAGCATCGAGGGAAGTTGAGGGAGAAGAAGGGAGGAGAAGAAGGAGGATTCTGTATAGAGGGAATGACACAGGTCCGTCGATCTACGAAGACGTAAACTCATTGTCAGAATAAACAGAGTTGGAGGCCTAGAAAGAAGAAAGGAGAGAGGAAGGAATTAGGAGAGATGGACGGGACTCGAGAGGGGAAATATTGATGAGAAAGCAGAGGGACAATCTAAGTACTCCTTAATGGACCTCATCTCTCATAAGTTTTGTCTTCTCTACCCGTCCGCTTTCTCTCCGCCATTTCATTGTGAGTCTAGAGAAGGGAATTCCATTGTCGGAAGGGAGGGAGAGAGACCCGTTGATATGCTGGAGGACGATTATGGTCGAAGGAAGGAAAGAGACTTCCTTGACACAGAAGGAGAAGGGGAATCAGGAAAGGGACGGTAGAAGAAAAATGATGGGGAGAGGAGATATTCGAGACTAGGATAGGGAGGAAAGTCATGAAGTTTGGATATGATTTGAATAAATAAAGGGGCTGAATTTGAGAGAAGGGATGGCATGAAATGAAGGGGCGAGGAGAGAATTCAGTAGTAGAGAAGATCAGAGAGATAGGAGAAGAAGCGAACAGAAGTCAACAAACTCATCCGATTTCTTGTTTATGATTATCGATTAAGAGAATGGGAATGAGGGGGAATGAAATTAAAGACGAAGCTTAGACACGACCCATCCGTTCGTCGATTTCGTCTGTTGAGTTTGAGTGTAAATTGAGGGACACGGCTGCTTCTGACTTTTGCTCTCTGACTCTCTCTCGATCTCATTGTCTCTCGCTCCCTTTCTCTCTCCACTTCTCCTTCTCTCTCACACACACAGCACGACAAATAGTGGGTGGATGAGACACCGCAACTTCTGACTCCTCTCACTAACCATCCCTCGATTACCCTCATGTGTCCTCTGTCTCTAATCCATCTCCTCTTCTCCCTCAGTCCTTCAATCAACGACTCACGAGACACGCCTGCTTTCTCTTTCGATTTGTTCAATTAGGTGTGAGATGTCTCTCAAAGGGGACAAATTTACTTTACTTGACGACTGAAGAAAGAAGGGGAAAACAAAGATGCCAAATGCTGAATGGGGCCGAACGCTCTCTTAGTATCAAAAGAATGGGACGGAGGGATTCATCGGAGGACCCGTACGGAGAGAAGAATGAAAGGGGAAGAAGAAAGGGAGTGTCTAGGATGGGGAGGGAGAGGATACGGTAGACTGAGCAAGGAATGAGTATCCGGTTGATTGAAGAGAAAGGGCGATTGAATGGAAGATCAACAGAAGGGCTTCGTTGCTTCTGCATCCGAATAGATTCGGATCGAGGAGATTCCGATCTGTCCGACATTGGCTCGCTCCGTTTCATCTTGTGTGCTTATGATGAAGAACTGGAAGGGATGAATTGAGAGAAGGGGAGATCGACTTCCATCCATCTATTCAACTCTCCCTCTTCAATAGAGAGACTATCGGAATCCCATTACACGCTACTCGCCCCCCGAGGGCACCTTATTAATGTTGTTGGGCAGTTTGACGACTTCCTTCGTCCATTTCCGTCCAAAGGGATCGGCTGAGTTCTGGAATGCGTCCCAGAAGCAGGACGAGCCTCTCCAATCAGTGCACACCTGCAATCGATGACGAGATTCGAGGGATTCAAGGAGGGTAAACAGGATGGATCTCGTGATCAGTGACTAAGCATTTGATCGAAAGAGATATCGTGAACCTCTAGTCGAAGATAATGATTCATAAATATAAAATGTAACAATGAGATATGAGGCCGTTTGCGAGAGAGTCGAGCAAGGGCTGGCACAGCTCAAAAATGTCGATCCTCTGAAACTCTGGGGTTTGGGGTTCTCGAGGGTGCTGATGACGATGGGCATACTCATTTTCCATATTGAGCCTCCGTTGGCTCCAGACGACGTCAAGTCGAAAACGATTTTTGTGGAATTTCTCCGTCAAGGAAGTCGCTAAAATTAAGTCAACATGTCTCCTGAGGTAGTTTTTGATGCTGATCACGCCTGTCTACTTTATTTCCCATGATTGTGAAAAACAAAATTCAAATATCGAACTTTTGAATGGGCGATTTGTGTGCTGAGCGACCTACATAGATCGGACCGGCATGTCGAGATTAGTCATAATCTAAAATTTCAGCCATTTCTAGGAACGGGTCTACGAGATTGGAGTGAAATAGTACGTCAAAATTGTAGATGAAACGGTTGTTTTCTCCTCTCCCATGCGCTTCCTTGCTCCCGGCGAGAGAGACGAGGTGAGAGAGTATGGGGAATCGAGAGAGCGCAGAGAGGGAAGAGGGGAGGAAGGGTAAACAAGAGGGAGATTCACTACTTCACCTACAATTTTGACGTACTATTTCACTCCAATCTCGCAGACCCGTTCCTAGAATTGGCTGAAACTTTAGATTATGACTAATCTCGACATGCCGGTCCGATCTATGTAGGTCACTCATCACACAAATGTCCCATTCAAAAGTTCGATATTTGAATTTTGTTTTTCACATTCATAAAAAATGAAGTAGACAGGCGTGATCAGCATCAAAAACTACCCTAGGAAACATTTTCACTTAATTTTAGCGATCTCGTTGACGGAGAGATTCCACAATAACCGTATTCGACGTGACGTCGTCTGGAGCCAACGGAGGCTCAATGTGGAAAATGAGTATGCTCATGATCATCAGCACCCTTGAGAACCCCAAAACCCGGAGTTTCAGAGAATCGACTTTTTTGGGCTGTGCCAGACCCAGACGGATCTGGTCGACTCTCTCGCGAACGGCTTCATATCTCACAAGCAATTCGATGCCTTGAGTCGCCATGTACTTCTTGAATGAAAGAAACGCGTCCGTTTTATCCTCGAGGAGAAATTCCGGTGATTCGAGGACATATCTGCATTATAATGAAGCTATTTACACTTTGAACTACGATCTTTAAGTTCTTCTGAATTTCCCGCCCATTCGATTAGTGTCACGAGCTTGATCGTTAGTACAATTCAATCGTCACAAGTACTACCTCGGAGATTTATGGGGCAAAATTCCCATTCTCACGACCCTTTCTTTCTCATTACTCGTTTCCGTGCTCTACCTGTGTCCCTTCCGGCTTTTCGCGTATCCGGGGAAGTCAGCAACGAGGAAATTGGGATCTGCAATGGGCGAATTGGGCGGGGATTGGTGTGAGGCGAGTTACGAGCACACCTGTTCATACTCACGAGGAGTCATGAGAGAACTATCGTTCAAAGTGCACTCAAGGGAAAAGAGGGTCTGGCACTGACCAGTATCGGGGACTGTAGTCTAGACTGGGTTTCAGTCGAGAATCAAAAACCTTTCGGTGCAGTGATCATCAACAAGATAAGATGATGGTAGAAAACAAGTAGATACTGTAAGATTTACCACTGGCGACATCCGGAGGTGAGTGAATTCCAGTCAGTGGATTCGACGGAGTAGCAGATTGATGGGCGACCTTCCATCCTACTCTATATCCTTCTCCCTTCGCTCCTGTCCCTACACGGCGATACAGACATCCTTCGTCGTTGGACTCTTCGAGATTGCACTCGAGGGACCTGAAAGGTCGAGTTACTTCTCATGATTCTGGGAAACCACGTCATCAAAGTCAGCATGTACTTTGTGAAGTTATGATCGACGTAAACTTTTAGTGATAAAAAGAAAATTATAATTAAGGAATAAATTAAAAAATCTTGATACTCACTTGCATCCATTCTCACTCTCATCATTGGGCACGATGAGAATACTCTTCGCATCACTACTGTGAACCTTCTCGTCTCTGGCGATCTCTGTTGGAGTGGGAAGCAAAGTTGGAAGGGTCTAAAATTAGATATTTTGTGTCAATTTCATTTTTTCTTGTTAATATCTACACCACTTTTCCATTTATTTTCCTCACCGCGGGGAGCGTAGCTGGATCCACAATAGCCTCTGGTGGAATGGTGTTCTGCTCTCTCACAGCACAATTCTCGGCCGAATCCAATTGGGCGAAGTAATCGATCGAATCGAGGATGATTAGTCCTCCCTCGGGTTCGTTCTCGAAACCGTAACCACGAATTACGATCTGAGAAACATTGAATATTTTATAGCAAGTATTCAAGATTCAGAGAGCATCTCGAGAAGGGATGATAAATTACATTGCATGTCGTACGATCATTCAGATCCTTGTTTGTAGAGTCCTCACTATGTCCCTTAGTTCGAGGGATTTCATAGCACCAGAAGTTCTTACCTCGAATGGTTCGAAGATAGGAGGTATAGTAGCTAGAATGGTGTGATTGGGAGTTGTCTCGATGGTTAGACAGTTCTCGAGCGTCGAATCGGGTACTCGTCGGGTGCATACGTCGAGGTCGGGTTCCTGGAGATACTCATGTTAGTATCCCGTAAATCACTTAAACATATGATAATGAAGTGAGTAAGTCTATAAAATGTCAGAACCTGTCCAATAACTCTCGCTCTGCTCCTCCAGTATCTGAAGGAGAGCAGTCCTGAAGATGGTTGACAAGCGATTGCCTTCGATATTAGTGATCCAGCGAATGAAGACGGTCGAGTATCCGATGCGAGGATGAAGAAATTCGATCCTGCAAGTTTGCACCATCACGAGCAAAAAAAGATGAATGAAGTAATAATTTGGGCGATCCCTCAAGGACTAATATGGATCGGGAGAACAAGTGGACTCGAGATGGACTGGTTGCACTCCACCACGCGCTTTGCTTTGAATTAGGGATCATGCGAACTCGAGAGACGCAGCTTTTTTTGAACGGTTCGCATTGAACGCTGCGCGCAAGGCATAAAGTAGATCCACTTCAGTTGGATTATGGCGTCTGCTTTTTGCTGCGTAAAATCGAATGAGCTCGCTGGGCAGATAATTCGATTGGAGGGACCAAGTTACCGGGCATGATGGTAGATCCTGTGATGATGTTCAGTTTCGTAGGGGCGACCTCTCCGAAGCCTGTCACCCAGTCAAGTTGATCGCCAGCATCGTTGTGCCACGTGCATGTCGTTACCTGAAACAATATTTTAGGGATATTCGAATTAGAACAGGCAGGGATACTATGTTCTTTAGAAATTTTCAATAAATCGCTCACATTAGTGCACTGTAGCTCCTCATCAGTCAATGCGAATTCATTCTCACTCCTCAGTTCAGAATAAGCTCTCGCCTGCACTCGATCTCCCAGGAATCCTGCAAAAAGACAGTTCCTTCCCCTCAATTGGATCCATTACCCTCTATTGAAGGTGTCAAGAGAGAAAGGAATGAAAAGTAGAACGGAAACACTCGCAAAAAGTAAATCTCGCCTTGGTATTGTCCGGTAGCGTAAATATCGTGTTGGAATGAGGTTACGGCTCCGTGGGCCTGTCTGCACGAGGGTTGAGAAGAAGCGACAGAACACGGAAGATGGGGGTTGGAGAGACAGGATGAGACTGGAAGGAAGATACGGTAAGTTAGCAAACACGATAATAAAATTTGAGCGTGATCCGCAAAAAAAATAGAGGTTTCACATTATAATTGTATCTATCAGCGATTCAATTAAATTGTAGGAAACGTACAACCGGAAATAAGGAGTAAGTGAACGGATACAAACTGGGTTCACATGATCATAATCTTACTAACCAGTGTGGATAGAGAGTAGTAATCCGAGTATCTCCCATCGAAGTCGTCGCTTCCGCATCGATCCACTCGATTCAGGAGCCAGCGTGAAAGGGAAAGGGAAGTGGACAGGTGGATTGAGAATTGACTCCTTCACTGAATTAGGTTCTTCTTTGAATGGCCTCTTGAAGGAAGGAGGAGTCTTCTCACTTTCAATACCTAAGTGCGTCCGTCTTTTCTCTTCCAGTTCCCCTTTCCATCCACTCTTTTGTATTGGCTAGTAGCTGGCTCTCGCTTGTGGACTCGTATGTCGTTAACCTTTATTCATACTAGAGACGAGTTCGTATGAAGGGACAAAGTATGGGTTATAACGAACAAATTGGATGAGAGGAAGAAGAGAAAGTGAGCATGGGAAAACGCGGAATGGAACAGGGTGTGAAATACGTATAGAGACCGAAGATGAAAGACCGAACAGGGAAGAGAATCGAGTAGAGAAGACAATTGCTCGAGGGATAGTCTGAGTTAGTGTACAGATATAATAAGTTATGACATGAGCGGGTGATTGTTGAAGGGAGAAGCGAACTAATCGACTGACTAATGAGGCTGAGCAGAATCATTGGGTGATATGTTGATATGGGCTATCAGAAAACGTAAGTGATTAGCAGATGAGGCTTGATGCAAGATTATCCTTAGAGAGTCTGACTGGAAGGAATCCGAGCTCTCCTCTTTCAGATCCGAAGTTCTCTGCATGGACTCGCAGCTGCAATGAGGTACGGTGGATTACGGAAGGGTTACGGTAGTCTCACCTCGTAGTTGCCCGGGGGCATCTTCGTGCATCGAACTTTCCATTCGGGAGCTTCTTCTAGATTCTCAACTCCATTCTTCTTGTAGAAACATTCGTTATCATCAGTGCAGATGGAAAGGGCGAATGAACGAGAGGAGAAATACTCGTAGAAGCAGAAGTAGACTTCCTGAAATAAAAACGGTAATCTATTGATTAGATCAAGAAAATACCGTATTCGATGGAATGGAGACAGTCTCGGACACTAGTGTGAACTGCTTCTCCTTCTCATCAGTGAAGGGAGCAACGAGGAATCGTTCGGCTGCAATGAAATATTTATTCTTCGATCCCCTTTCACCTATGTGTTTTTGAGAATGTTGCCATAGGGTAGGATTCATATTTTAATTGTTTTGTAATGCTATGTTTTTCCTCACCTCCACCAGGAGAGGATGTAATAGCAGCCTTCGGGGTCGCCGCTCTCTTCGCCGATGCGATCTCCCATTGATTGCCTCCCGATGACCTCCAGAAGTTGCAGTTGAGATAGTCTGCAAGCGGGGGTCTTTCACAATCACCGGAAGCTGCCCACTAATCTGTCGCTTGATCCTCTCAACCGGTCGGGTTGCCTGTTGATGATCTGGCCTACCAGATTAAGGATCACGATGGGAGGGGATTACTCCTTCCCTTTCGGCTGATTGGCAACCAGCCGGGGGGATAATCTATGGCAGTACCTGTGGCGTCGCACGAGATTGCGAGACACGTGTCGAATAGGCCGGAAGGAGTCTCCGAATTGGATGAAGGAGCGAGGTCATTCGAGATGGGCTGAGGAAGGGATGAAGGAACGAAGGACTTGAAGGGAGAGGCAGGTGCTGCATCGATGGGCTCGATCGAGTTTCTCTCGATCGTCGAGTACTTGGGAATGGCAACAGGCTGAGGGGCAGCTACTGAAAAATAGAAGATTTTTAATTATAAAAAAATCATAGTGTACCAGGCCTATCATCTCCAATGGGTCCTCCGAAGGAAGGCATCACAAGTGGTTCGACAAGCGTCGGATGCTGATCACCGGATCTGGCCGAAGCGCAGTCCAAAGTACCCTCAAGCTGGATATCTTGCACGAAGAGAGCTCCTCCTTCGGGTGCAGCGAAGTTGTTGCCGTAGAGGATAACCTGAAATTTATCATTATGATATTTACTTAGTTAGTTGTGAAATCTAAAAAAACCTAAATGTATTGTCTTCAAATAATTGCTATAGCCGAGATAGTTTTTTCAGAAGTTGCATAAAGTATCGTCTATCCTATTTTCGCATAGACTTAGTTCCGAGCATGAAATCAGAGAAGCAACACTGCGCTCTGCTCAGTTTCAAATTTCGTTGCACGAGGTTTCACTGAACTCGTTAGCGTGCTGAAAAGGAGACGATTTTGGGAGGCTAGCGGGGCAGTTGGAGTAGGTCACTTTACTGACTACTAACGAGATGTGAGAAGTACGGTATAATTTTTAAAAAAAAGAGATCAAAGATCACCTGTCCGGGAGCCGAGGCGTCATTGGGCGTCGGCACGGCAGTGGTGACTGGAACTCCATTGCGAACCTCGACTTCAATGCAGTTGAGGAGAGGGAATCGAGCTTCCTTCACGTTGCGAGAGCATACCTAGACGATCAATTTATCAGAAAAGAAATTACAAAATTATCCACGGACCTGAAGCTTGGGCTGCGTCTCCAACTGTCCGATTCTGCTCTTCCATGCGGTGACTGTGAGGCGAAGACCAGGCGAGACACAAGGAAGAGTATCAGAGACCAGTTGACCACCCTCCCATCCACGACGTTGAGCAGAGATCAGAGCACCGGCTCCCAGGTCTGGAGAACAATTTGGAATGAATATTTTCTCGAAGAAACTATATATTCTAAAATGAAAAAAAGATACAGTAAACACGGTCAAACGTACCAGGCATGATGGACGAGGCAAGGGTAGAGTGCCATCTCTGCACATCGGGTAGATTCTTGCCCGAGACCCAGTCCATCTCTTCCTCGTTTGTATTCGACCAACGACAACCCTCATCGAGAGTGGGACAGTTCAGAACGGAGGGGTTGCGGATCTAGAGATAAATGTTAAAAAAACCTGAATGATGTAAATGAAAATACCTGATCATGGTTGGCTTGTGATCGGAAGGGACCGACGCGACCATAGGCGTTGTATGGATATCCAAGAGGAGATCCGATGCCACCAAGACCCAACCCTCCTGATAACGATAACACATAATCGGATAGATAGGATGGAATGCTCACCGAGAGGATTGTATGGGTTGTATCCGAATCCGGGTAGGCCAAGTCCAGGGAGACAGGCCTGTGAGAGGGAGGAGAAGGCTAAGAGGAAGGAGAGAGATCGCATTCGACCGATCGGTGAGGAAGGAAATGGAAGTGTGGCGAAGAGCTTTACCTGCCCTGTGACTACTACTGTAGATAAAGGGGGAGGAGATAGACCGGCCTGGGGCTATCATGATTCAGTCTCTTCCCTCTCCCTTCCTCCCTCTCCCCTCCCCTCGAGGGGGATTGAAACTGTTCCCATTGTGGTGTCTACTCATAATCCATTGCATAGAAGGTACACGACTGAGTTAAATCTCTCTCTCTGGTCTTTATGCCGCGGCAAGTGGATTACATGCGAGCATGCGCTTCCATTCCTCCTCTAAGCCCTTTCCGGTAGAGTGATCGGAAGGGAAGGGGATCAGAAGGGGACCACACCCGATGGGGTGATGAACATAGGGGAGAAGAAACTAAGGCACATCATGACACACAATCTAATAAACGAGATTCGAGAAACAAATTGAATGAGGGAAAGTGAGAAGGGACGACGAACCTAATGAAATACAAAGGAAGGAAGGAGAATCACAGTTGTTCCTCATTCTCTTCCTCCATTTCGAAACTACGAATGCTCCTTCCTGTGGTGTCCTCCTCTCTATTACTTGTAAGACTCTTTGAGTCGACATCTAGATCGATATGGACAATATTGATAGGGGGAATAACTCGGGTCGATTCTTTCTTCGCGTATCGTCTAATCGTCTGTCGCGTCGTCGACCATACTTTCTTCGCCACTGTTGGTTCGGTCTGAAGAGGAAGAGATTAGGGCGTGGGAATGGGAATTATTGAGAGAGGGAATTGAAGAAGGAAGGGAAAGGGAGGGAGAGGTCACCTGTTCGTCGGTGCCGACGAGACAGAAGGCGAGGGCGACAACGACGACCACAACGGAGACGAGCGCCTGAAGAAAGATAAAAAATAAAAAAAATAGAAAAATAAAAAAAAATATTATTTTAGATTGTGGATGCGAAATAAAATGCTTAACCTACACCATACAACTATGCATGGAACAGCGTAAAAAAGGCTATTTTTACCATTTTTTTCAATTGAGCTAATCATTCTATAGTCCATCTCTTCTCATTCTCATATCTTCTCATTTTTAATGGCCTGCAAACTACCTATTACACTCTCTTCGCAGACGAATTGAGTCGTTGAGGGTTATGGAATGAGAACAATAGAATAGTTACGACATTGGATCTTTGAGACGGATGGAAAATACTACTGAAGTCAGTGCGAGGCTTCGAGTCTTCACTGTTTACAGAAAACCAAAATAAGGAGGAGTGAAGGGATTAGCACACTTTTCCATCTGACTAAGCGACCACTATTCAACAATTGCCAGAGAAAGATTTTGCGAGAACAAAATAACGCAGACACTTGATTAGATTGTCATCCTACAGAGTGAAAGGAATCCCGAGTAGCCTTCGTAAAGAGTATTTTGTCATTGAAGACAGTCCCTGCATTGCTAATGTGTTTGCCATCCCTCAACAGTTAGAGCTTCCGGAGATGCCTAATGGTGAGTGATAACTGTAGATTGGAAGAGATTAGAGATTAGTCAACTCACGAGATAGAGACCGGCCCCGTATCTCTCGATGTCTATGATGGCGACGATGATACCAGAAGCGAGAAGAGAAACAGTGACGATGAAGATAACGACGAGGGGAGAACAAGGACAACGAATGGCCATGGAGAGGACCGATTCACATTAAGGGACTCCTGAAAGAGGATGGAGATAATGAGAGGACGGGAGGAAGAAGTAGAAGAAGAGAAGGGAAGAGGAGGGAGAAGGAAGATTCAGAAAAGGGGAGGAGTGAGGATGGAAGACAATGATTAGAGAGAGAGGAAGGGAGGACTACCATCAATCTGATGAGAGAAGAAGAAGAAGATAAGTGGACCCTTCGAATGAACCCTTCAGTCTTTCAGTGTTATTTGCGAGTGTGAATGGGTTGGCAAAGAAGAGTTTATACTCGTAGAAGAGTGGTTAGGATTGGGATGGAGAGGGAGAAGACTGCGTGGGATAACGACCAGGGATATTGCTGCTGTTGATAGGGTCGAGGGGAAGTGAGAAGGTCGTAGTTACGACAGCAGTCCAATCCACAACAGTACTCCACGTAGCGTTGACATCTGAAATATGCTTATTCAATAAAACCTTTTTTTAATCTTCGAAATATTTTTCACAGCCTATTGTATTTTCTATTTTTTTTTGATAATTCGGGATAATTACTTGCACTCGAAGGATACGCTAATAGAATAATTGCAATTTATCCCATCATAATGTGTGGGCATCTCTTTTCTCATTTCCTCTCTAAGATTACAAATCAGCAGGGATATTCACTATGCACCATCTCTCTGACATCTGCAGTGGATGAATAATGGACATCTCGTGTCCGCGTGTGAGAAAATGCGCGTGGAATCTGTGGGAGGGAATAAAGAAAGACTTACTGATAGACTATATCGTAGACGGGGCTGCCATCCGTGTAGTTGATATCCTTACGCATATCGTAATCCATTTTGAAAGCACAAGTATCACGGGTGGCAAGGTAGTACAAGTTGTCCTGCAATATAACAAAATAATTATAATCTAATCTGAAACATTTCTAGGAGAAAATCAGGTTGTTTCGCGAGAAAAAGCAACGTGAACACCTTGATGAATGATTCTCGTCTACTTCATTATTTATTGTTATTCTACGTCAGCGGAATTCGTTATTTCCCATCCGTTCGCGCGTATCTCTTGATGACGCATAAATATATGAATACGACGGAAGTGACTCACCATGTAATAGTACCGGTCTCCGAACCAATACGACCTTCGAAATTTCTCCAAATATACTCGATCATTGAAGCCCTTCACTTGGAATTTGGCCCATCCATGCAGTAGAACGAGCGTAATTAGATTATATACTTCCAGATTCGTTACATTGTTTCCGTCAGTTGCGTAGGTTCCCGAAAGACTTCTGGAAAGAAAAATAGGAAACTGCACGTAATGCACTAATTACCTGGTCTGTTTTGCGGTGGTGGGCGGGTAGTGAACTACTTGCCTCAAATGAGCACTTTTAGGAGGAAAACTAAATGAAGTAAGTACCTTCTATGCTTGGCCTGGCCATCTGATACAAAGGCGAGTAGAAAGATCAGAATGGTTATTGATTGTAGTGGAGAGACCATAGGGTGGACGGCACTGTCACGTGTACGATAAGCAAATAAGACGGAGTGAGGAAGAGATGGAGGGAGAGAAGGTCAGTGCGATGACTGACCAAGCAAAGGTTGTTTGTCTGTAGCCCCTTGTCGTCCCATCTCTTATCTCTTGATCTCTTCGAAAGCGAGAGTTGATACAGACAGTGATTTGTGTGTATGGATCAGATTGAACTGTTTACGGGGATGAGTGCGGACTCCCCGATGAGAAAGGAGGGAGGAGGAGAGAGAGGAAAGGAGGAGCGAGAATGAGCCATACGAGAGAAGATCCAATCCGAGTGATCGACCTCATTCGAACAATGAGATCTCTGCTGCCAATCCTCCTTCTTATTCCCGCTTCCATAGCTCAGCAATCCAGAGGTTTGTGACGTTGATGCCTTCTGAATCTCATCGAGTCCTTTAGCCTTCCCCGGCCCTAACAACTCTGTCGAGCAACCGCAGTGTCCCAATGGAGAAACACCCAAGTTGGACAAGCAGGGCGGTCTTATCCAGTGTCTTCCCGGTAGGTCATTTCTTATTTTCAAACTTTTTTATAGTCGCTGCATGCTGCTGTAGTAATCTCTCAGGAATTATTTTTGTAAATATAATTATATCATCATCATCTCTAGGAGCTGGTCAGCACTCCGTCTGCGGTCCCGTCCACACTTGCTTCTTCTCCGGAATGAACTACATGTGCTGCCCGACGAACGAACCTCCTGCAGACGCTCCTCCCGTTAGTTTATATGCATTCATCGACCTGACCTTCAAATTTCTTCTAATTTCTTTCGCTCAAATACTCCGTTCTGCTTCAGATAATAATTTTAAATTACTCAGGTCTGCCCGAACGGTCTCATGACGGTCACTGATGCTCGCAACCACGTCGTTCGTTGCATTCCAGGAAGAAAGGCCTGCCCTGCTGTAAGTATAATCGTATTCACAGTAATGCATTCATAGCGTAAAGTAACATAGAATGAATATAATCCAACCATCCATTGCAGGGTGGTCAGCTGTGTCTTCACACTGGTCGTGAAAGAGAGCACGTCTGCTGTCAGAAGTTCCTCGCCCGTCCAGCAACTCCCAAACCCGCGCCTATGCCTGTGGATAATGGAGAAGATGAGGTCGTCAGTAGCTCAAAGTGAGTATTAAAAATATAATTTCTTGTCTCGGATATGATCCACAACATATTTCTATCACCCGATGAGTTATAAAGGCAGCTAGTACTACAGTTGATCCATAACTCAGCCCCTTCCTCCTTTCACTCCCACTCTCACTATTCATCCCCATCACAAATCTCGATCGGAAATGAAAATGTCTTTCTCTTGCGCCGGCGCGCGTCGATTCCAGTTCGAGAGTGGAAGGATTTCTCTTCCTTTCTCTTCTCACAATCTCGTTTTGTTCTCTGCAGGGTTTCGTGTCCCTCGAAGTCTCTCGCAGTCCTCGCCAATGATGGAAACACGATCTCATGCAGCGCGAGCGAGCCTTGTCCCGGGGTGAGACACCCCCTTTCTCCTTTCTCCAGAGATCGGAGAGAACGAATGAAACTAATATGCAAATGAAGACTACAAAACCAGGTTCTGCTCTAAAAAGAGAATGTGACGACGAATGCAATATAAATGCAAACGAGGGTAGACTAAGACAAGATCTTTAGATAGCGTTCATTGGAACATTGTACATCACTTCTTTATGCGTGGTACGAAACTCAATAGGCTTGCTCAAGGTTGGGCAGATTTTTATAAAATATCCAGAAATTTGTGTAGTGTTCAAATACATCTAATATTCCATAGGTTCCGAGATGATAATGATCACCAGTGAAAGTTCGCATTACGCTGCGGGAGTTCTCACATGATTCAATCTCATCTCAACAATATTCTAGGCCAGTCACATCTGCTTCGGTACCACCAAGAGAGCGATCTGCTGCCAGGAACAAGCGACGAAGCACCTTTCCCTCTCCAGTGGAGTCTCCATGGTAGATCATACTTCTGGCCATGCCTCCGATGCCGCTGCAAAGGCAGTGAAGGAGACTGTGAAGGAAGGATTGAAGAGGAAGCAGATCAAGGAAAGCGGAAAGGTGCTTGTTTTTCTTTCTTGCCGACATTTCTCCCGATCTGGTTCTAATCACGAAGCATCATGAGAACAGGTGGGATTGGATTGATCAATCAAGGAATTGTCCACTCTCAGGCATAAAAAGCGATTGGCAAAGAACCAGAACATTAGAGATTTATCATCCATTAATTTGAAGGTGGACAAACGCCAGCAGTTCCTCGAGGCAGTCCAGCCTTCTTCTCCCGTTCAACAACTGAACGATGGAGAAATGACTCAGAAGCCAGTGAGACGAATTAAGAAAGTGAGAAAGACTACAGCCGCGACTACCACGACGACTACTGCATCTCCGGTGAGTAAGAATATACTGTGTCGCCATCCTTTGTGAGTAACCATGATTCATGGTGTCACCCCTTTCAAGTAGGAATCGTACAGTAGCTTACAGTCATCGTAGTTAACTTTATGATGTATTTTTAGGAAGAGTACGAGTACTACTACGTCGATGAGAATGGCAAGGAGGAGACGACGACTCCTGAACCCACGACGACAACGACGACTGAAGCAACGACGACGACGAGAAAGATCAGAAGAAGGAAGATCAAGACGACCACGGCTTCCACTGAAGAAGCTGTCGACGAGACTGTGACCGAACCCACAGCTGAAGTTGTCCCAGAGGTGGTTGAGCCAGTAG
Source organism: Pristionchus maxplancki (assembly GCA_900490775.1). Classification (NCBI taxonomy): domain Eukaryota; kingdom Metazoa; phylum Nematoda; class Chromadorea; order Rhabditida; family Neodiplogasteridae; genus Pristionchus; species Pristionchus maxplancki. The sequence continues at coordinate 344,014 of LS573050.1, read as the reverse complement.
AGGAGAAGGAAGAGAAGGCAGATAAGAGCTACGAGAGCGGAGAAACCATCTTCAAGAACAGACCGAGAGCTAAGGTACGGTACCAACTCTAAATGTTAATTTACTGATTAATTACAGGAAATTGACGCGAACGCCATCACTGAGCCTCAATTCGCGCGTGCTCGAGCGAGATCTGCGAAGACTCTCACTGGACCCATCCAACCGAATACTGAAGGAAGGAAGCAAATGGCACAGAAATACATCATGAGACACATCAGGAATGGATGGCCGTACAATGAGAACTACTACCGACCTGGTAAGTTTTAGAGTATCGAACAATACAGTAATCCATCCAGATTTCAGGTGACATTTTAGTTCAGACGGGAGTAATAAAATTATAATTAAATTAATTTCCTTATTTCAGATGTCACTGATGCCCCCGACTCAACTGTCTTCGTCCAATAAACTTCGCCAGAAACAGAATATAGAAGTTGATTCTATTAATATTTCTCCCATTCGTTTACCGTTTCTCCTTGCCACTTTCTCATACTTTCTCGAGTTCAGCCCCCATACATTCCGTGCTTTGTACATATGACGTGTCTTCTCCTCTAATTGAATTCAGTCCACCCTAATAAATTCCCACAGATCCTTCAGAATGTGCAATTCAGGCCAGTCTTTCAATGTGTTTCAGAGATAAATATTTTTGTCGTAATTTTTCGAGTACTAAGAATGAAGGACAATAGTGACCTCTGAGAGTCTTCTTGATTGACAGGACAGAGATATGAGGCCCTAATGACCCAGTCCCCTCCCTTCTATCCCCACAAGTCTGAAGAAAGAGAGAAACTTACGGCGTTTAGCGTTGTGTGCGTCACTGCGTGCGTATTTTCGTAGTAGGGAAATTGCAGTCTTTCGTTTGCACAAATGCATTTTCTTTCCTTCTCTCCTCATCGTGTTTCTCGCTTTTTGTCTATAATCGCTCTCTCCTGCTCTTCTCAATCACTCTATCATTCAGAGAAATGGGCCAAGCTGGAAGCAAGACGAATTTCCGCCAGGCCGTAATTGATTTGACGTCTAAGCCATCCAAACCTGGCGACGACTTGTTAGAGAAATTATGGTGAGTTCCTTTCTTTCTAATGGCACCTTTGGAGTGAAGCTTGCAAGCACCGCGTTTTCCATTGGAACTAGCAATTATGCGAATGTTTCAGGGGGTCGGAAGATATGCAAAAAGCGTCGGATATTTACGTTCTTATTCCTACCACGGATATTCGGCAATTACGGGATGAAAACCCCAACAATCTCGCGACTCTTTGCTTCAAAGCCATTGAAAAATTGCAAGAGGCTCGAGATAATCCTTCCACTATCAAGCAAACCAAGGTACGTATTGATTGTTTCGCTTTATTATTCTTGTTGACGAGAGGATTGCTTCGCTCGAGAGAAACTGAAAACAATGGACACTTGTTGCTCTTATCAGATTGCAAAAATATAACATTTTAGGTTATAAACTGCGTACGACTTCTCACTCGAATCCTCCCATATATGTTCGAGGACTCGGAATGGAGGGGATACTTCTGGTCCACTATTCCAAATAGCGAAAGCCAGATTCCTCTCGCAAGTTGTCTTCTCGGAGTCCTCTCCGATCTCCTTTTCTGCCTCGGATTCACTATTTCAAAGAACGAAAACGGCCCGGTTAGTAATTATCCATTCTTAGAAGCGATTAGTCAAAAGCTGTCGAAACAGCTATACCTTTCATCTGAATGGACTAATAGATGAAACTGAAGATGTAATGGTCGAATGTAATGAATGTACATTAAATTTATGACTTTGATTTACAGGAAAAGGTGGATGATCTGGCTCAGATCGACTCGTGTGAGTACATTTGGGAAGCGGGAGTTGGATGTGCAACGAGGCCAAGTTCGACTGCGCAGATGGATCAGGTGAGATATTATTTGTTTTTGTAGCAACTATTATATAAGTTCAGTGTATTAGTACGAATGTCGATATAAAATATTCCCATTTTTAGAATCGAACTGAAATATTGAAGCTTCTGCTGACTTGCTTGTCCGAAGTCATTTACATGCCGAATAATGGTGAGCATTTGCACTCTTGTAGTTTGATTCTTCCCGTTATATATTCCTTGTTTTTTTTTAAATTTGGGATATAAATTTTTCATTTTCATGTATTTTCTTCAGACGACCAGCGTCTTCGATGGACAATGCACTTTTCGGCAGCCGAAAATCGACATGTATTACCACTATTCACCTCACTTCTGAATACAGTGTGCTCATACGATCCTGGTAAGCAAATCCTGTTTCTTATTCCACCCTTCAATCAAAATATTATAGTTTTTTGATTACGGTGTCATATTTCAGTGGGTATGGGCATGCCGTACAACTATCTTCTCTTCTCTGACACTCGAGAACCTCTCGTGGAAGCTTCCCTTCAACTACTCATTGCCTGCCTAGATAGAGATTCCGCGCCCAAGACCGATGATGTGAGAATTCATAATTACAATTTCCTCTCCCCCTACACCCCTAGTTCTCATGGAAAAAATTCGTTTAGAAGACTTTTACATAATATTACTAATAATTAAGTCATTGACAATAAGAGAATTGCAGTCTGGATACACGGACAACTTCTTCATTCACTTCCTCTCTCGTATTCATCGAGAAGAAGATTTTGAGTTCATGCTGAAAGGAATCACTCGACTGCTTCAGAATCCACTCCAGAATGGATACCTTCCCAACTCCCAGAAGAAGGTGAGCATGCATCGTGTGACTTGCAAATTTTCACTATTCTAAATATAATCGTAATCTAATATTTTTTGATAATTTGTCCAAAATTGTCAAAATGTAGATTTTTTTCCATTGCAGGTCAGCTTCCATCAAGAACTTCTCGTTCTCCTCTGGAAGTGTTGCGAGTACAATCAGAAGTTCCTCATGCACGTCCTCAAGACGAGCGACGTCCTCGAATTACTCGTTCCTATTCTGTACCATATCTGCGATTCAAGAAACGATCAGTGTGAGTCAAAGAAAAACTTTTGAAAATCTATAAAAAAAAATTTAAATTATAAAATGAGCAGATTGGTAGAATCAAAATATTATTAATTATTTTACAGCTCGTGTTGGACTCGTGCACATGTGTGTATTCATAATCCTTCTCATGAGTGGGGAGAGAAACTTCGGAGTTCGACTGAACAAGACCTACACGGGAAGAGCTCCCATCGATATCCAGGCAGTGAACGGAGGGAGCCATGCTGATTTACTCATTTTGGTGCGACATTTATTATAACGAAATCCCCATCAGTGGGTTGACTGAAAAGGGAGGAAGAGTTATTCAACTCTCAAGAGATTAGCGTTTCTTGGAAAATAGTCTATAAATTTCGTTAGGAAGAAAGATAGGCTTGCGACCATGATAAACAAAGTTGAATTGAAGGTCTTCCACAAACTTATCACCACTGGAAACCATCGGATGCAGGCACTATTCGACTGTTTGCTGACCGTAGTCGTAAATGGTGATCGATAAATGATGAATGGTTACGGTAATAATCAATAATTACAGTCTCGCCCTACCTCAAGTCCCTTTCGATGACTGCTGCCAATAAGTTGGTCCATCTAGTGGAGGCTTTCTCCACTCCCTGGTTCCTTTTCTCGTCCCCTACTAATCATCATCTCGTTTTCTTCCTTCTCGAAGTCTTCAACAACATCATCCAGTACCAGTTCGATGGTCAGTTACCAACCTTTTTAGAACATTTTTTGTCCATCCTGCCCTAGCCAGTATTCAACCAGGAAAACAATTAGTTTCTCGTAACCGCTCAGAAAACAGGCTATTTCAGGTAACTCGAACCTCATCTACACAATTATCCGCAAGAGACAAGTATTTTACCAACTGGGAAATTTGACCACCGATGCAAATTCCATTGCGAAATCTCTAGCTGGAAGAAAGAATAAGGGCGCGAAGTCGGATATTGTCGAACAGCTCAAGAGTCCCACTGCTTCGACGCCACCTGAGCTTATTGATGTACCTCCCGGTAAGGAAAAATACAAATGAAATATAAAAAAACAAGATATCAATTTTTAAAGATTATTCATTGTTATGATTTGTAACTTTACGAAATAATATTTCAGCACCAGCCGTTGCCGGTCTCGCTGCTACTCCAATGATTGCAACGATGACTGAGAAGGTACAGTAATCAGCAAGAATTAATTGATAATATCTCGTTCCAGCTGCCAACGGATTCCACTCCCGCCCCTGCTGAGGACTGGGTCGCAACATCTGAGTGGGCAGAAGCATGGAAGGCCAAGCTTCCACTTCAGACTATTATGCGACTGTTGCAAGTGCTGGTACCACAAGTAGAGAAGATTTGCATGGACAAGTGAGTACAATATTTCAATTTTTTGATAATTTTGCAAAAAAAATTTGACGTAAATACTTACAATGTGCAGGGGTCTCACGGACGAAACGGAAATCATCAAGTTCCTCCAACACGGAACTCTCGTCGGTCTCCTTCCCGTTCCTCATCCGATTCTCATCAGAAAGTATCAAGCAAATGCCGGGACCAATCACTGGTTCCGCACCTATATGTGGGGAGTCATCTATCTCAGGTACACGCCTATCCTGTTGATTTGGGTGATTCATCTTGCCTATTTTCAGAAATGTCGACCCTCCTATTTGGTACGATACGAGTGTAAAGTTGTTTGAGATCAACAAGACCTAATGATTGGGAAGATGTTCCATATCTCTCTTCCATCTCTTATCACTCATCTCCCATCATTCCCCCCATCACCCGTCCTTTATCTTTCCACATGTCCCTCTGTCGTTCTCACTATATCTTCTTCCCATCACAACTCGTTCTCTAACTTTCCTCTACATCCAAAGTCTCTGTCATATGTTGTATCCATAGTCAATCATCTTCGCCATTTCGCAAACTTTAACTTATTTCGAGTCTTGTGTTCATTCCCAAGCATTCTTCTTTCTCTTCCCTATCGGCAATACCCTTCCCCCCAGTCAGCTTGCAACCCTAAGATCTAAAGTATCATTCAGATTCATCCATAGAGTTATCCAGTGCGACCAATGATAAAAGTGCTCCTTCCAATAGAGTGCTCCTTCACTTGAGACAGAGACGAGAGAAGAGAAGAGAGAGTTGGTGGTCATTACTCAAAAGAGAAAAGACAAGAGAGAATACTTGTTCATTCTCAACTTGAAGGGCAGTGCCAAGGGAGAGAAGGAGAGGATTAAGGAGAAGAGAGGGAGGAATCAGGAGAATGATTGAGATGCATCCACAGATGGGAGACCCGCCCCTTGACTCCTCCCTCTCCCCTCTATCTGTGACCCCTCGAACACCTCCTCCCTCCCCTCTCTTCTCCCCTCTTCTCATTCTCTCTCCCTCTCCTCTCTGTGTACATATCACAGGTCGGTAGTCGACTCATAGAGAGAATCGAAGCTACCTCTGTACCCCCTTTCCCTTCGGTAGATCAAAGGCGATGAGCTACAACTATCTATTCAAAGTAAGTGGCGCCTCTTCTTCTTCTCTCTCGTTTGATCTTTTGATTGATGTGTGATAGGTCAATTCACTCACGATGATCTGATCTGGGCGCTCTAAACGAAACGCGAAAAGATTTCTGAGTGATTCAACACGCCTAGACTAAGTAGTTCCAACAAGTAGGAGTTTGTTAGTACCGTGGGATTAGTCATTTTTATTGACGGATATTCTGTTTCCTCTTTCATAACTCGATCAATCCCCATTCAGATTGTCGTTGTTGGCGATCACAATTGCGGAAAATCGTGTATTCTACTGCGATTTGCCGAGAATTCCTTTCGGAATGATCACATTTCGACTTTGGGAGTGGATTTCAAATTGAAGACCATCAAACTGGGAAGGTTCGTGTTTCGCACTCTTAGATAGGGAAGAGAGAGGGCGCTGTCACTCCTCCATTAGCCGCACCCAATCATTTCTCACTCTCGTCCACCCTCTCGAACCTTCGTCTATCTCGAGTAGATCGATCGTTATATCGAGAGAGAGGGGAGGCAGAGAACAGTTCAAGCGAGGCAAAAAGGGAAGGGAGGAGATTGATGGGAAAGAATGAATGGATTATGGCGGTTTATTCGATCTGAATGATCACAAAAAGTGATGATTTTATTGGTGTGAACGTGGGTGTGCAACTGCTCCTTGATTACACTCTTTCTTTCCAGAGACAAGATCAGACTCGAGCTATGGGATACCGCCGGAATGGAGCGATATAGGTGAGAAACTGGTTGACCCATCGCTTTACCGGTCCTTGTTTTGAGTAGTGGCCATAATGGAGAAACGTATCCCTTTTGCGGCTCTCGATTTGATCATTGCAGGACAATATACAATTCATATTATCATTCTGCCCATGGAGTCATTTGTGTGTACGATATGTGTTCGGAGAAGAGTTTCGAAAATCTGGAGAATTATTGGCTGAAGGAAATCAAGAATCACGCACCTTCAAATGCCGTTCTCATGCTCGTTGGAAACAAGGCGGATCTCGACAGTGAGAGAAAGGTCAGAATTATTATTGTGTGAATCTCGGTTAGTCATCGAACACTCATAAGTGCAACCTTTTCTATTATGATCGTTCCTCATAAGAGGAACCGGGAAATAGGATCGTCAACTAGTTTCATTTCTCGATTTCTCCATTCCCGATTACTCATCATCTATTCATCAAACCTCCTTCCATTCTCTTCTTTCCTTATTATAGTTACCCTTGTTCGCTCCAATGAGTCTCGTCTCTTCCCTTGTTCCATACCCTATTTCTGCCCTTTCGACATCGAATTTCCTTTCACTATGCAGCACTCCTCTGTCCCGTGTAATTGCTAGTCCCTCTAAGGTCTTCCATTACTCTTATCCAATCCTGTTTCTCTTCCCCATCTCATCTCAGACTGTAATTGGATGATACCTTGAGATCGAGAGGGGTCTTGGATCAGATTAGGATCGATAGGAAGGACAAACAAGACTGATTCAGCCCTTCGAGAGGGTCAAAACATAAGGGAAGCATGGCCTGGCTGATTGAATGAGCGAGAGGGACGAGTGAAAGGAATTAGGGCCTCCTTTTGATTCTTGCGAACCACCAGATGTCACACTCTTTTGTGTTCCCTGCTGAGCGGCTCAAGAGAGGAGAAGAGGGAGAGGAGAGGAGGGAGGGAGGAAGAGCGAGAGGTTAGAAGGGACTGGTCAACCTCAACACTCATTGACACTCAAAGTGACGGAATGATTAGTAGTCGAGTTAGGTAAGAAAAACATAGTAAATCAACTCTTCCTTGACTGAAGATGAAGTTAGAAGAGGATACGATTTCACCATCTTTCAATTGCCTTCATTTAAGTGAATGGCGAAACGAGAAATGGCCTCATCAATGACGTTCGTCCTCTTTTCAGGTCGACTTCGATAGGGCAGAGAAACTCGCGAGGAGATTCGGCGTCTCTCTCTACGAAGTCTCGGCCAAGACAGGTGAGCATCCGGAATGACAATAGGCAATCTCTCCTACTATCAAACATTCGTTGTCTGCGCAAAGGCGATTATGTGAAGAGGATTGATTGGAGTGATTGTGCGTAGGGAGATGCCGAAACGGAGTGATGAGGGAGGGATGGAAATAGGGTATTGATGTCAATGGAAGACTAAACCATTTGATATATAGATCAAGTCAATATATTATATCGATTTGAATGTACTTTTTGAAATAAAAAAAAATTTATTTCCAGGAATAAATTGCGAGGAGGCCTTCCACACCCTCGCTGCTGCGATGAGAGAGCGAGTGTGCGCCTCCCAGCAGGTGAAATTTCCCTCCTTTGTGCCATCAAAATCGAGGTTGTGTGATACAAAACACGAAGGAGCAGTGGGGGGAAGAGTAAACAGAGCTACCTGAGAAATGTTGATTCCCTTTGATGCTCGCGTGACATCGTGTGAGATGTGAAGATGAAGTTGTAGATTATGATTACTGATTATGATTTTGCTGTCAAAACAACAACATGCAAAACAATCATAATAGTATAATCTGCAGAGCGATGACTCCGACGAGGCCGAGCACTACTCCGCTGCATTCCATGTCGACGGAGTGATAGGAAAGGACAAGGAAAAGTCGCAACTCCCCGCCTGTTGTCAATCTGCCCCCGCTCCAGAGTTTGTGTAGACTACAGTATCCCCCCCCCCCCCTCACGGTTGTTCCCCTCTCTCAACACATCGATCGATTCTGTCCCCGTTCCCGTTCGGATTCAATCAGCCCACAAATTGGACGAGCTTTCATTCGTATCTCGCACATCCAAATCAGTTGACTTCTCTTCAGCATGGGTATCTCAAGTGTGCCTTTACTTTGTCATTTCGCTTTGTTCATTGTTCACTCTGCACCCTCGCATCGCTTCACTTGCCCTCGACACTCTGATAAACAGTCGTCTTGGTCTCTCACGTAAGAAGGGACGATGGGAAGTGAAGGGGACGTGATGGGAAGGGGAGGTGGACTGATAAGGGAGGGAAGAAGGGAAGAGAAGGGTCATACGTGGTAGAGGAGTGAATACGTGATGGACGGTGACGAGAAGATTCCGTTGATAAAGAAGGAGAAGAGGTCGAAGAAGACACGCAAGTATTATGAGTACGTTCTTCTCCTCTGTTATTCATCTTGACCCACAAGTTGTTGTCCACCGTTCCTGGTCTCTTACTAATTATGTTCCAGAGATCAAGAAGCACTACAACGACAATGGATAGAAGACGACTTGATCATTGCAGGAGAGAGTGTAGAGGAAGATGAAGTACTGTAGAATGACCTTATTGCGAAATATTTATTGATTTCAGACTCCCGGTGATATCAGATTATCTAAGTTGATATTCGCATCTAATATCTGTTTATTGATCGCCAAGAGCGTCGCGACCTACCTTAGTTCTGGAACTTCCCTGGCAATTATCAGTACTCTGCTGGACAGTGTTGTTGATATCACGAGGTATTTTGATTTGTTGATCCTTTCCTGATTGACAATCGATCGATTTTTCTACAGTAGCATCGGCATCTGGTATGCCTCCTACGCAATTGCGCATGCTGACAAGTTCATGTATCCACGAGGCGAGTTCATCGGGGGTGAAAAGGGTCTGAAGTTCATTTCAGGTCGCGAAAATCTCGAACTAATTGCATTTATTTTCATCGGAGTTATCATGGGAATGGCCAATGTGTACATTATGTTTCAATCCGTCGCTCGAATAATCTCTTTCGAGGTAAGAGAGACGAGAATGAGCGATAGTCTGCATGCAATTGGAAGTGATTCCATCCCATTTGTTATGCTCCACAGCCTCCATTGCTTCCCCTCTCGTGTACTCTCTTCCATTGTGTGATCTCCCTGGGCTTTGACAAATTGAGAGTGTGAGAGGGATCAATGCAATGCACTCTGCAGATTGCACCCGATATTACGACTACTGCCCTGGCCATTCTTCTGGGGACGATCCTCACTAAAGGAGTCCTTCTCTTTGCATGCTATCGTCAGAAAACGCCTGCCGCCAAAGTTCTCGCTATCGATCAACGCAATGACGTGTTGACTAATATAGTGGGAATGGGAGGAGCGATCCTTTCTAAGTTCTGGACTCCTTACGCTGATCCTGTCGCTGCCTGCCTCATTGCGTAAGACCTTATCAGTTTGACGACGGGATGAGACGTGATTTTTTGACAATAGCCAGCACCGCATTTTTACAGTCGATAACAAGGAATACAGTACGCATGCGCAAGTATAGCAATAATCGTTCAAAGGAAATTTATTATTAGATAAAAAAATTAATTAATTAATGATTAAATTACAGTGGCTACATCACCTTGTCTTGGGCTGGCGTCGTCCTTGAACAGATGCCAATTCTATCGGGAAAGCAGTGCACACCGTGAGATATACAATAAAAATAGTTCTTTTTAAAGAAAAATTGTAGGTGATATCTTTGAATTTTCTATGAAGTTTCCTTCCGTAATCGAGTGATTGATTTCAGAGTGGAATTTTCTCGCGTTGTTCACGTTCTCATCAATCATTCCGATCGAGTGAAAATGGTTGAGACCCTATTGATCTACCATACTGGGCTCAAGGTATATCTTTTATCACCCTACCTGATAACGAAGCGAAATATTATCAGGTGAGAATCGAAGCACACGTAGTCTTGGATCCCGAGACACCATCACATATCGTTCACGATGAGGTCAGAGATAACATTTCAGTACTTATTATTTTAATTTTTGATCTTTGATCTCTGATAAAACACTTCAGATCGAGGAGCCTCTGAAACGCAAACTGGAGCGTCTTCCCTTCGTTGATAGAGCATTTGTGCATCCGGATTACGAGTGTGATGGATACGAGCCATAGATGTAGCCCAGTGTAAATTTTCCCTGTACTTTCTGTAATTAAATCCCGAGTGATAAACATATATCTCAAATTTCGCTATTATTTGAAGATTTCAGTAAGGTGGAAGTACTGTCGAGTGGATCGACAACTGAGAGGAGTGAGTCATCGTGCCCTTCCACGTATGGGAAGGGAGAAGGCAGCTTCGTTGCACAAATCCATCCCCCTTCCTGTCTTCCCTCTCCTCTCCACAACGCATCTCTCTTCCTCCAATGGAACGTGTCACTCTTCTTCCCCCCTCTGCTTTCGGATTCCTCTGATGGGCCTAATGCTCTCTTTACTCTCTTCTCTCCGACTGACCAGTAGCTGTGGGGGAGGGGGAGGAAGGGAGGGCCTCATATGGAAGAAGCGTCTCATCGATTCTCATTGTCTTGTCTCTCTAACTACTCGCCCATATCTCTCTATCTCCAAATGTACTCTTTTCAGATGTGTCTATAGAGACGAATAGAGGGAGGCCGCCAGAATGGGTGAGCATTTCGTCTCCCTTTCCCCTTTTGACTAATTTATTGCCTGCAGGAGGAATATTCAGCTACTTTCGTAATCTTATCGATAGCAAGGAGTATCGAATTCTCATCCTTGGATTGGATGGGGCAGGCAAAACGACGATTCTGTACAAACTCCAGGTTGGTTTCTTCCTGGTTCTTTGTGCAATATTATCACAGGTGGGCGAAATCGTGACTACCATTCCTACGATTGGATTCAATGTGGAACATGTACAATACAAGAATTTGAAGTTTCAAGTGAGTTCGATTTATTGTAAAACTCGTTTTTTTCACAATAATATTTTTCTCCGGAAGCATTTTTCACAGTTGTAAAGCGCAAACAGAAAGTAACCCAATCCGACGTGTGAACTTCCCAAGTGTCATTGTCTTTCTATTTCGAAACGAATCTCCTCTTCAGGTGTGGGATCTAGGAGGACAGACGAGCATTCGACCCTACTGGCGATGCTATTATGCAAATGCGGACGCTGTTATTTATGTAGTCGATTCGGCTGACAAGGACAGAATGGGAGTGTCCAAGGGAGAGCTCGTTTCCATGCTAGAGGTTGGTTGGTTTGTTGACGGATGGAAAGGAGACGAGGAGGGGAGCTGAAATAGGATTACGAGAGCAAAATGAGATCGATGATTGAAGGAAGAGGAACTGAAGGATGCTGTTTTATTGATACTGGCTAATAAGCAAGATCTACCAGGAAAAATGACTATGGCAGAAGTGCACAAGGTGGGTCAATTCGATGACCTACTCTTACGATAGAATCTCACAGGCGCTGGGCTTGGAAACTCTAAAGAATCGAACCTTTCAAATCTGTCCGACATCAGCGAAGAAAGGAGAGGGATTAGATGCTGCTATGGAGTGGTTGGGCAGCACTTTGAGTACGAAAAAACCTTAATCTTCCGCTTGCTAACCCGCTTGTTCAGGGCACAGAATCTAAGATCATAATACTAATTATACTAACTTTGTATATCATCGGCTAGTTGTCTGCTACGGCTATCAACCCTTGCATTCCCTCACATTGTGATTCCCAGTTTCTGCATTCAATGAAGAGTTCATTATCGCAAACAACAGAACAAATGCGGACAAGACACTGGGAATGATGCTGGAACGAGAGAGATGAAGATCACGGGGGAGAGCGGGGGAATCTGGACAGATCAATGCTACCGAGAGAATAAGGAATCTAGGAAACGAAGTAATATGGATGGGGAGGAATACTCGTTAGTAGGGGAAGAGACAGTCATGAGGTAGTGGAGAAGGGCAGAGAAGTGGTAAGATGAACTAGCAAAGTGAATCTATGATACAGCCCGATATGTGACAGACACAGATATGTACAGGGACTTCACATCGAATCGGGTTGTCCGCAGAAGAAATCGGACACATTTCGAATTGGACCATTCCTGAATTCTATGGTTAGTGGAGGGTTACGGTAGCTTCACTCACGAAAAAGGACTTTTTATGTCCATGCAGTGATCTCCCTTGGTGAAGTGAGTGTATCGCTTGATGTTCAGACGCTCGTTCGTTGTTATCTGAGAGAATAATAATTTTGAAAAATGCTCATCCTCCATCCTCGATCATCAACCCGCTAAATTATCTTGTTTTGAATCGCTGAAACATAATTGCACTCAACTGTTCGAAGAGGTGCAGGAGAACAACTTTTTTATTCATTAGATGCAGCTCACTCACATTGATTGAGATCTGGTAGAGTTGTTGCACGAGGAGAACTCCAGCGAAGATGCCGCTGCCGACAGCGACGACCATCGAGAAGAAAATCCAGTGATTACACTCGAGAATCACTTCCAGAGAGACCTCCCCGCAACCATCTCGCCAATCTGAATAGTATTTTTAATTGCATTTTGAGTCGAAAATTGTATTCCTTTTTGTTCGATCGAATATTCATACTGTGAATCATCACATCTACAGTAACAAAAAATACTATATTTGCATGCAACATTATATGCAACTGGCCATTGGTCGAATGTGTACTACATTAACCCACAAACATTCATACCGTAATACGAATTTCGGTAATTCGGTTGTCACGAACTGATTTTGTTTCAAAGTGCATTTTAAAAACTAGCCATTTGCCTTTTAGACATAATTTTGTGTACAATATTTTTTCTCGGTGGGCCATCTATAAATAACCCACGAAGAAACGATTTTTTTGAGATAGAAAAAGTCAGTTCACGATAATTTCGGAGTAAGATAGCCAAATGAGGTAATTTTGGTTACTGTAGATGTGATTGGAATAGAACCAATTAATGATAGAATGACAAAATATTGCGCCTCCAGTGCTGGACACGTAAAAGAAATTCAGTAATATGGATCAGTTCCCTTCAAAGTCCACAACGCAGTGTTATATTTCCTGCCTCATACAATCGCAAAGTTTCACTCACAGTTGTACACTCCCTTGGCATAGAAGGCCGTTGATATAACGAGAAGTGCGAGGTAGGTCACGAATGTTTTGTGGTTGTTTCCCGCGACGCAAGTGTTCAACCAGGGACAGTGATGGTCGAAACGACGATAGCACACGTTGCAGTCCCTGCAATAATGAACAGTGATTATAGCTCTTCTCATTTCATAATTTAAAAATATGCGAAATTACACTGAATACAAATACTGGATACACGTAGGGTTTACTGTTCGAAGAAGATTTCTGTATTTGAGAATATTTTCTATGACATTTCAAAATTAGCTTACGGAGTTCAGAAAAACGATGACTAAATAAATACATATCGAAATAGGGCTCAAGGTAAAAAAGTTGATACACGTCATTGAGTTTCCTTACGATATATGGGGTTACGGTAATTTATAGAACGCTGCCTAGTGGGCAAGTTCAAAGGAGTTTGACTTTTTTTGTAAAGAGGTTTAATTTTTTAACCGAAAATTCAAAATTATGAAATTATTCAATTTCAAAAATCTGGTGCATTGAAAATAGCTGACGCGTAATGAGAATTTCCATTTTTCTCAATTGCACTTCTCATTACTGTTATTCCTGATTGTTTTCACTATTCACTCTTCTCTCCTACCTGCAATGTTTACTCCTCGGCGGTCGAAGGAGGAGACAAGTGTGGCAGAATTTCGCCCGTTGTTCTCCCATCTCGGAGACCTCGATGATTGTGGCACATCTGAACAAGAAGATAATTGAGAATAAAATAAAATTATTAACATCCTCTATCAGCCAAATTTTCAAATCCGAAAAAAAAGAATTGCTGCAGGAAAAATATTTCCTTAGTAAAACATATCCTTATCGCATTGGGTTTTCTACAACACCAAAAGTAGATGTTATTACGGAGATTCAAACTCACTTTTCTTGAAAGTTCGTTTCTATCACTCCTGGATCCAGAATGCATATCCTAATGAACGATGATGGAAGAGCGAAAAGAAGAACCGTGAATGATATTTGCATGTACCTGAAAACTACTGTTGTATGGGTATTTTACCTTGAACGGGCGCTTTTTGCATGCCCATTATTCATGGCGGGAGGTTCGCATAAGAAAGGCAGTTGGGTCAAAGCGAATGACGAACCATGCGGAGATTGAGTGGAGATAAGCGACCCATGAGAGGATGAGCGCAACCTTCGTGGCAAAGGCAAACGCCACGGGAATGGCAGTATCGAAGTCGACGCGACTGAATTTCCTGAAATTAAAGAAAATTACGAATATAAATTGCATAAATGTATATAATAAATTCGAAACAAACCTGGTAATGAGATAGGCGACTCCTAGATAGGCGAGAATGAACAACAACTTGATAGTGAAAACAGTATCGAGATGGAGAATAATGGCGAATGAGAGGAAGGTGAGGAATGGCACACAGGAGAGGAAGGCACGAGCGTTCTTCTGAAAACAGTGGATAGTTTTTGCATGGTTAACTCTCATTTTTTATTGCTATCGTTGAAGAGCATCATAGGTATACTTTATTTTTTCTCACTCACCGGTCTCTCAATCAACCTCTGCATTCTAGTAGAAGGCAGTTCTCCCCTCCTCCTTCCTTCCTTCTCAATTAATCGAACAATGGCGAAATCTCCTCTCCTTCTGGCGACATCCAATGCCGTTTCATTCTCCTTGTTCACTTGAGAGAGATCGATATGATCTAAAAATATGTTTCAAATGCACGATTTTTCTTTAGCAGTACAATTTTCATTAGTGATCAAGTACCAAGGTTTCAAGTCGTTTTTGTTCTGATTATTATATTTTGGAGTTAGAATAACATCACAGTTCGTAAACTTTACTCTACAACGTGAGGATCACTCCCTTACAACTCTCGACAAACATGTTTTTCCCAGTAATCAAGTGTGAAACGTTTGATTGATAACACCACCACTCCAGTATCATTCCCCATCAAAATCGTATCGTGGATTCAAGTGGAATTTCCGTTCCAGTAATTGGCTGACTCACGTTTGAGAAGAATCTTGGCGGCAATGAAATTGCCATGACACGCGGCCCAATGAAGGGCGGAATTGTGATAGACGGCGTCCTTTCGAGTGAGATCCGCACCCAAAGTGATCATGAGAGTGAGCGGATCACCGTTGAAAACCTGCAATTGATAAATAAAAAAAACCAGATTGTCAAATATCAATAAAAAATAATTTTGTATCCAGATTTTTTCGATTTTTTACGATATCTGTGAATTATATCTCACCTTGGACACACTCCACATCACTGGAGTCATCATCGATACATCGGGAGTGTCGATCGATTGTCCTCTCGCCACGAGATACGCGACCACTGGAGTCTTGCCGAACTGAGAAGCAACGTGCAAGGCGGTGAATCCTGGAAAAATTTTAAAAAAAAATTGATCATGGACTAGACTGCACTTCCGATTATGTAAATACATTGGCGGAAAAGTGATACAATGATATCACAATGGACACATTTCTCCAATTTGTCATCCGACTATGGTGAAAGGAACGCCACAACCGCAAATCATCTCCGAACGCTAACGATGGGTTGAGAGAGATGGATGATAGATACCTTCGACGTCTCTGCGATCCGCATCTGCTCCTCTACACACGAGGAATGCGACCATCCGGAGATGGCCCTGACGAGCAGCCCAGTGGAGGGGCGTCGATCTGAAATTATTGATGAATATTAATTAATAATTAATAATTAAAATTAAATAATATCAATGATAAAACACTAGTGATAACAGAGTCAATATCAGTGATAATCCCTTGCGAGCTGAGCTAATCACTTCCCTATCACTCCCCACCTGAGCACACCGCCGACAGCGTTGACATTGCATCCTCGCGAGATGACCAGATCAGCAATCTATGATTCATTGTTATGCGGTTTCCCCCTCTCCCTCGTACCAGTCTCGAGGGGATATTCACCTGTATGCGATTGTTGATGGCTGCCCAATGGAGAAGTGAGCACTCGTCTTGATCCACCCAATCCGGAGCGATCGCCCCTACAATTAATCATTATTATTAGACAGAGATGGATTGTTCCAGAACCTCAGTGAGAATATTGTTATTTTGATCCGGTCATTCTCTCCTAAAATGACGTCAAAGGTCATTCTCGCTCTACTTCATCTCTTCCTTTGTTCCCTTTCCCCACATGGCAGATCGTCCTTCGATAAGATCTGCCCACTCTCTCTTCTTTACTCTATTCTTCTCTTCCTCTCTCTATTCTTACTCGCAAGTCTCATCACGAGATTACACTAGAATCAGCTGAGGATCGACCGATTTTCGTGTGCCAAAGAAGAAGAAGAAGATGGATGGATGGTGAAAGTGGCAGAGTCACACAAAGACACGTGATCATCAGTATTGGCTTTCTCCCCCCCTTTCTCGGCCATTCAAAGGGACTACTTGAAAGAGACACTCACCAGAATCGAGCAAACTCCTCAATGCTTCGACATTCCCGAACTGTGCCGCTTCTCTCGCTTCCATGGTTGTTGTCTAGTAGAGAGAATTGACCATGACTGAACTGCAACTGCTTCGATTGGGTCGACCTCCTCCTCCTCCTTCTTCTTCTTCCCTTCTCTTCTCTCTTCTCTCTTCACTCCGCCCTCTCGAACCTAAAAAGAGAGTGTGCACTATGAGTGAAGTGGAAGAAGAGAAACCAGAGATGGGAGAGGGGAAGTATCACGCTTATGAGGAAGGAGATGGGGACTAGTACCCACCTCAGATTCGAGAGAGACGGATTAGAGGGAGATTGGTGGATGGAGAGATGGGGGAATACTGTGATTGGAGAGGGAAAGATGGATGGAAGAAGTGCAATAAATATAATAGGGGCGATAATAGTCGAGAGTGAGAGTGTTATGAAGAAGTGAAAATGAAGTGAGAGAATGGAAAGGAGAGAGGAGAGGGATGGCACGATTTACTGAGTAAGGGAAGAAGAAAGGGAGGGGAATGGATAATGGAAGAGAGACAAAGAAACGAGGGAAGAAAAGGGAAGCAGAGGGAGATTAGATGACGACTTGATATGAAGGGTGAGAGTAGAATGAATGAAAGGAGGAAAAGAGGGAGAGAGAGGAGATCGACGGAGAAAGTAGTAAATATTGTACACAGCCTTCCACCACGATAATAGAAGCGTGAAATGAGAGAGAACGAAGACAAATAGTGAAAGAAAGAGTGGAGGAGGGAAGGGAAACGAGATGGAACGGAAGAAGACGAAGAAACAGTGAAGGAATCGAGCGATACGGCACACAAACAAACAACCAAATAGCCGTCTCTGCAATTTTCTCTGCGCCCCTCTTGAACTACCGTAGTGAGTGAGAAAGCGCGCGGGTTTAGAAATACGGGCAGATTGCCAAGAGACTCGGACTTTCTCTGCGCTCTCTCGACTTACCGTGGTCTCTAATGGAGAGACGATAGGGTCGGCTACTCGCAGATCAAAGGAGGGAGAGGAGGAGGAGGAGAGGGAGGTCGAGGGAGGAATTGGAGAGGGAGGAGGTCGGAAGGAGAGAGAGGGAACATTATCTTCCCCTTCCCTCTCAGTCTCATACCATTCATCCATCCTTTCTGTATTCCTCCTTCTCCTCCCCTCTTTGACTCCTTTGCTCCCTTAATCCCAGATGTGTTTACTCTTCCCTTTAGTTTCTTCTTGAAGCATTCAGTCCATCTCTCCGATTTTCCTCCTTTCATTTCGCTCACTTCAGTTCTTCTTTTATTTCACAATAGAACTTCCTCTAGTGGCACCTTCCTTTCATCTTCCAGTCTCATCAATTTTTATTAGTTTTTTATCGGTTGAAGGGGCTGGCTTCTCCTAGCCTGTCAGTTTATCTTATCTTCCACTTGCAAGCTCTCCTTACAACTCCTCCCCATGTCTTCCCCATGTCCACTTCATCCCATCACTCATTGAGTCCAATCACTCCATCATCTATCCCATCTACTCCAACCTTCCAACCCCATAACCCACTCACTCCTTCCTTCTCCTATCTCTGCCCCTCCTACTATAACCCCTCTCACAAAGGGTGTGATTCTCATGGGATAGCTGTCCATCTTGACTCGTCCCCTTTCTCTCTCTCTATTCACCCACTCTCATTTCATGCCTCTTGTTCCCTCCCGAATCGTGGCTACTCTACTCTCTGTTACAGGGTGATCATCCCTTCCCTTCTCCCTTCTTCTTCCCTTCTCTTCTGGGATGTCAGTAGTCTCAGAGCGATCAGCTACACGACCGAGATATCAATGTGAGTGGATCAGATTTGATCGATTTATTGGTTGATTGACCTTAGCTTTGACCTAGGGATGGCTTAGATCTCTCAGTTATGCGTTATCTCTCGTTAGAATTAGATGCGAGGGGTTCATGCAGTATCTTAGACCTATATATAGATTGATCCTACTGTAAATTAGTATTTGATTGGAAGATCAGACCTCCCGTGGCTTTCCTTTCTCTCTCTCTCTCTCTCTCTCTGAGTGTGCACATGGCTGATAGCCATATGGCCCCTTCTTCTCGCCTCAGTGAGAGATCTCTTCGAGTGACTGTTGGAAGACCATGTGATGAGATAGACAACTTAGTGAGGGGAGCCATAGGGTACAAGTGGTTCGGTGATAATTAGATGAATCTATAGCGAAAGTATGCTATGACAGAATAATCTACAACAAAGACATGGATACTAGATCAATGATTTCTTTTACTATAATCTATTTTTTTTCTCATTCCAGCACATCCTCAACGACCGCGACCACTTGGCGGGCGAGGTAGAGGATACAGTCAATCGGATGTTGGAGGATTCGACCAGCCACTCATTTACCCTCAACACTTCTCTGCCATTGCATCTGAGGTATTTAAAAAATATTTATATAAATATTTACGTGACGTTTGCTATATCTCTAAAAGTCCTCGTGAGCGGAAGAATTGAGATCATGACCGGATTAGAATTTGTGTGCTAAATCCATTGATCGCGAGATGTATTTCTATTCAAACTAAGGATTAGTTTTCTTCCTCGCATCACGCTTGGTCGGCTGATCAAATGGAAATCCTATCTCAATGTTAATTTTTGTAACAAATTGGGATATAACTTCCATAACTCATTTCAAGATTACGGTAGTGCGCGCGAAACTTGAAATCATAATTTATGGGTTCGGTTATGAGTACACGACTCAACTTCTTTTTGTTCGCTCTATCCTCTCTTCTATCTGCACATGGGTTTTTTTCATGGGTTCTTCTCCAGATGTATACCACTTCTTCCTCATCTTTCCTGGGATTTTTCTTGCTTATCTCAATATGGTCATGTTCCCTCCTCCATCGCATTCCTTACCCATCCCTTTGGATAGTCTTCGCATCTCCAATGACAAACCACGTTCGATTCCGTGAACCGTCCTATTCACCTCCTCTTCCTCCACCAAATGTTTCTCCCCTTGCTTCTCCTACAACCTCCCCTCCTCCTCCTCCCTCGATTTCTCCTCCTTCTCCTCCCTCCAGAGGAAGGGTGAGAGTCCCTCCACTTCCCCTCACTAATCTCATTCACACGTTGTCATGGGTGGAGTGGGGGCTTCCCTTCTGGGAGCAATGAATGGTCCCCACTTTGCCCCCCACTCTATCGCCCTGTCTGGCTAGAGGGAGAGGGAGAGGAGTGGAGACGGTCAGACCATGACTTTCCATGAGGGCACAGTCTCTCTCTCTCTCGATCTACTCTTCCTCCTTTTCTCTGAGTTGGTTAGACGGGAGCGACTCTAATCCCATTGTCGAGTCCAGTTGGCAGTTATGAGAAGCAGATGTAGGAAGGAGGAAGGGAAGCAATAAATAGGATGTAGGAGTGGACGACTTCTAGTAGGACACTAACGAATTAGAGAGGACTCAAGGGGAGTTGATTGGGATTAGTGGGTATTGGAATAGTAGGGGTTGTATCTCGAGATATGAAATTAAAAGTAATAATTTTGCGTAGAGTTGCGTAGATAATGCTGCAAAACAAATCAAAATGGCTATAACCGTAATATGGTTTCTTCATAGTTCAAATAAATTTAAATATTTAATAAATCCGTAAACACCCACGATTTCAGGGCCAGAAGCGACTTCAACCGTACGGCGACTGGGCTGACGATGCAACTGCAGTGACTGGCGCATCTGAGAACGATTTCCTCGATACATTCGAGGAGAATAAACAGATCGACACACCCGCAGGAACTGTAGTAGTCAGGAGGTTAGTATCCCTGCAGGGGATCTCAAGATAATGTATGATGTAACATACGAGATCAGTATGTCTAGACACTTTTGAATCTCAGTACACCTACTTCTTTGATCATATCTGACTTCTTCGAAACAACCACGTCAGCCGAATCAAAGAAGTAGTCGTAGGGATAAAGTGAGAGGAGTATTGTAGCATTTTTTTGAATACTCACTAGGAGATTGACATCAGATTGAACCGCCTCAGACTCTTGAACGGGACGTCATTCTGTAGTTGCCAACATTCAGATGTTCTCGTATCCTCTGGTTGATGCTCTCTTCCCTCATCTGTATCTCTGCCTTTCTCTCTGCTCCTCTTATGGTCGCCATTCCCTTCTTCCTCCATCACTACCGAAGTGAATGGCCTTCCATCACTTGCGAGGTTAGTCCAACTTCGTCCCTCCCCCTTCCTCCTCCTCTCCTCTCTTCTCTTCTCTC
Source organism: Pristionchus maxplancki (assembly GCA_900490775.1). Classification (NCBI taxonomy): domain Eukaryota; kingdom Metazoa; phylum Nematoda; class Chromadorea; order Rhabditida; family Neodiplogasteridae; genus Pristionchus; species Pristionchus maxplancki. Next base: position 323,125 of record LS573050.1, on the reverse strand, counting down.
CTCCCCAACTCGACGTCTTCGACTTAGTCTCTTCCCCTTTGACGATGTAGTCGACTCGTCCCTCTTCAGTTGGACTGTCAAGGCAATCTCTTCGATCTCGTCTTCAAGTCCTTCTTCCTTCTCGTCGCTCAATTGGCGATGTACTACAGGAGAGCAACGGCAGATCTTCCTCGACTCTATTTAGCTCGTGCTGCCATCACTTTTCTCGTTAGTTTTGTTGTTATTTTCATCTTTCGTATCATTCACTCTAGTCGGAAAGGATATTAAGACCTTAGGCCGAATCTGAGTGAGTGAAGCGGCTTAATGAGCTTGATTCAGAGGCTTCTCTCCTCTCTTCTCCTCATTTCTTCCTTTCCTCAGGTTCTCTTCGAACTCATCGGCTTCTGGCTCTTCTACACAGTTCGAATTCTCCTCGAGAGACAGGCGGCATACATCCACATTACTTCCTTCGCTCTCTCCCTTCTCAATGCCCTTCTCTGCACCCACTATCTCAGGTACGGTATCCCAAGGGGAAGATCGATGCTTTCTCATTTCCGGCTGAATATAGATGGGATGCGTGGGGAATGAGCACATTGATATATTTGTCTCGATCGAGATTGGCTATTAGTTCCTTTTTTGACGGAAGAGGGGAAATCATGAGTTCATTCAATGAAAACGATTCCCTTTTTCAGTTTAATCGTTCTGGAGCTTCGCAAGCATCGAAAGGAGTACTACATTACGATCGTAAGAGATCCGGATGGTGAATCGAAGACGATGTCCATTGGTGAGATACCGTACTCCATTCCCCTCTTCCACTCAAGAACCTACCGTAATCCTCCATCCAACGCAATCTCAAACCACCGTAGTCCACATTCATTCCCGTTTCCTTTTCTTGTCATTCTTCATCTCTCTTTATTCGCTCTTGAGTGGAACGAGACATGGAAAGGAGGAGGAGGACAATAGAATCCCCTCACATCTCTAAGATCGAATCTACGATTTCCTCCCTCCTTCCAGGAAAGATGTCTCTTCAAGAGGCCGCAGTCCAAGTGCTCCGATTCTACCAGTCCCAATTCCCTTCCTTCAATGTTGGACTCGATAGGGTATGGTAATCTACTCGAGTGGTCTATCAGAAACAGATCCATTTCAGGCTCGCAATTCGACTAATCGAATGACTTCTTTCGCTGCTTCGGAACTCAAAGTGTACGATATCGAGAACATGGGCAGAGAACATTCATCGATCAACGAGGTAAGAATGGAGGGAGAGAAGTAATTGAATTGGTTGTCTGGACATGGAATGATTGCCTTCCTTCTTCGTCCTTCCTCTACCTCTCCCTCTCTCCCTCTACCCATTCACTCTCCTCCTCTCCTCTCTCACTTACCCCGTCCACAGGGCTGGAAATAATGAAATTGGATAGTCGGCCCCGCATCAAAGTTTACGTTTGATGTTAATGGCCTCTCTTCATCTATCCATCAATCATCGATTACAGGACACTGCAAGAACTTTGATGGAACAGATGGCCAGAAGAAGACCCAATCGACACTATGATATGTATAAGGTTATTTGAATCAGTCTTGATTTCGTCTAACTAATCATTTTCAGAGAGAACAAGACTGGGAGCAGAAAGTGAACAAGAGGAAGTATCGATTCCTTGCTGCTTCCGAAGATCTCTTCTCTCAAGTTCTTCCCGTATACAATCAACACGAAGGACCGAAGGTGAGGGCATCCTCCTTCATTCTTCTCTGTAACATCTGCAGAGTCACTGCTGTAATTGTCCCTCTCTCTCACTGACCGGCAGATTGGATCGGGCAGGGGAGGGATTGGGATAGGGAAGGACCACTCCCTTATGACATAATGCGAGTGGACGGCACTCTAGATAGTCCCCTCAAAGAGAGAAGAATGCCTTTTGCGTTCGCCCCGGGGGAGTCACTTGTAGTCACAACTCGTGTGTAGTAGTGTGACAAGGGAAGAGATGATACGAATGATGAATGAGCGGCATAATCACTCACTCGAGATGTGACAGGCCCAGTCTTAGATGGGAGAGGAGAAGTAGGGATTGGGGGAGGGAAAGGGTTGTGATCGTATATGATTTTCAGTCTGCTTTTTATGATTTTGCCACTATTGGATATGAAAAAGGAAAATAATTAGGATTATTTTGCAGAATGGCGAGATGGATCTTCGCAAGACAGCCGAGTCGATGTACAATTGTATCCATCGGTCACTGACGAAATACCTGAAAGTGACCAAACAAACGGAGAGAAATTCTCCTGAAGCCGTGAAGGATCATATCGAGAAGTGAGTTACTCTCTCCATTCTTCACTCTCTTGCTGAAATTGGGAACCCCCTACTTAGTCCCCTCCCCAATCAGAAAGAGAGTTTCGCATCTGTCCCTTCTGTCCATCCGGCTAATCCACTCTCTTCACAGATGTCTCGCTCTCAAGCTCAACTATCGCACTTTCTCGCAGAGATTCACCTCCGATCGATTGCCTGAGAAGGTGAGAATTATGACAATAACTATTCATAATCTCTTGCTCTGGCTGCTGAGAAAACGTAATAAAATGAGATTCTTATTCGAAATAAGCATTTATGCTTGATGTCTTGAACGTAGTTAGTAGGCGACTAACGAGACATTCGGTGATATCAGAGGAAGGGACTGAATTAGAATCTCAGGGCGTAAATAGAGTTGGAATGAGGAACAGATGAAATATATGAGAAAAGTGTTTGGAATGAGTCAACTTCTGCAATTGATTTATCTCGACTATTAATAGTGTCTCTTATTGAGTAATTCCCTTATTTTGCAGTCCGTGGTCTCTGAGTCGAAGTGGTCCTTCTCCTGTGGATCTCCTGCTTCCTCCTCAGTCGAACATGGATCCTCCTTCTCCCTTCGATGCCATGATCCCAAAGAGAATATCGGAGTGCAACTAATCTGCTCTGTTTCTTCTCTCCCTTTCATCAATCTAACTGAACAATCAGTTCAACCTCCTCAGAAGTTCTCGATGAGATTCGCAAACGATGTCTGAGTTTTCCCTCTCCAGGCACCCCTGGACTTCATTCCATCCTAGTCCCATCATATGACTTCCATTCCATCGAAGTCTCGGTCACGACTCAATTCAGCTCAATCTCAATCGATATTCAGTCGTAGTATGAGATTGCAGCTGAATTTCTGCCGTTGAACCATATCATTCCATTCATTGAATTCCTTATTATTATTATTCATATGTCCGTATTATTTTTGTTGTTCATAATAGATCGTCTCTCGCACGAGAAAAGATACTACTCCTATCGACTTTCTCATATACCATCCACACCATACGAGTGTCATCCCCCCATGCAATCCATCTGAATTGTACTTCAGTATTACGAACGAACGCCCAGCGTTCAATCTCAGTCACTAACCCGAACCAATTCCAGTCATCTCTATGTATTCCCCGCACTTATCAGTGATAGCATTTCCTTCTGACTTTATCCCCGATTGTTCTCCAGGCAGAGATTTCTCATTGTATCAGAGCCATGACTGATAAATATTATTTAGACTGGCAATGCAACGAAATGTTCGACAGATATCAAATCTAGGTCATAATTATTACTTGGGAGGGTGAAAACCGTGAAAGTGGGCTAGAATCATAGGCTAGATAGAATACTAAAATCACAGTTGCACTCGGAAAGATCCTTCATGATGGGTGGTTATTCCGATGGGATTAGAGTAGGTCACTCTCACATCGATTTCTGTCGAAGTTACTCGACTATCTTGTGAGGAAAACAATAGAATCTGCTGAGAATGAGGAATGGAGCCAATCTTGAACGGAGAGAGTTGTTGGGGAGAAGACACTACTAGTCGCGTGAGCACATTCTGAAAATATCAAAAACATCGTAGTATTTGATAGTCCCTTTTCATGAGACGACCCCTCCCTCGTGCTTTTTCACTGCTAAAAGAAAGTTGGTGTCGATGTAGTCTCTCTACTCGAATTTCGTGAGCCTGACACGAAGAGCCGCTACATTCATCATTTTTCGCTGAGTTTACCTTTTTGCTGATAGTAGTCATACAAGGATACAAATGAGAGTTAGTACAGCACGATACCTTGCTTCTCGGAGTGAAGTCGATGGAATACGAAAATGCAGAGTCAGATAGGTTGACTATAGTGAGTACTGCTCCTTTGGTTGCTGGTCGAGGCACATTAGTTGCCATGTGCAGAAAGACCCTCGTTGTTGGGGATGCAATTACTTCGATCGGAGGAGACGAAGCTGAGATGAATCATGACGGTACTTGGAAAACATCGACCACCGTACCGAGAAGGACATTCTCTAATGGAAATGTCATCGTGACAAATGAGGAGGAGGATTGAGAAGTTGAAGCTCTGAGAATCCTTTTTGATCTTTGATCTCTTTTTTCATCTCACTCATTCTGAATCGGCTTGCTGAATAGAGGAGCCACGTCGAGAAGAGACGATAAATCGGATAGAACGTCTTTCTGAGTGTTGCTGTTCGACTTCTGAATGGCAGTTTGGTGGTTGTGAATGGTCGTTTCGATAGGAAAGAGAAAGGGATCGGGACGGAATTCTTGCTCACATTGTAATCGATTCCAATGAAGGCAACGTCGTCTAAGAGAGCTGGCTCTTCCATCGGAAATCCAGTGATCTGAGAAGCAGTTCCTTCCTCTTTCTTTGACTTCTCTTCTTTCCTCACCTCTTCCTCTAATGAAAGTTCGCCTCCCAATAAGTCTGGTTCTTCTTCATTATGTTTGCCCTCGTAGATGCGTTGGTATCTCTGGATGAGTCGATTCACCTAAATGAAAGAGGTGATGAGAAAGGTCGAAGGCCAAAGGCTGTCACCTGATCGTTCAACGAGAGTATTTCGGCGAGTATTTCATCGTTTGTCTCTGCTGCTTCTCCGGCATATTTGAATAGGACTGGTCTGATACCGATGAGTCCCTCGAAGACGCACTGAAAGAGACTAACTGAACGAGACGAGGAAGAACACGCGGACCACTTCCCTCCCAAATTCCATTGGCCGTTCATTGCAATTGAGTAGTCCTCACGGCACTCAACTCTCTCTCTCCTCCCATCGTCATTCGGGAATGTATCCCTAATCTGATCGACTGTCCTTCCCTCCACTCCTCCTCTCCACAATGACTTCTCTACTTTCCCTCCATCCTCTCCGCCCCATTCTCCTCTTTCATCCATCCCCTCCACAAACTTTGCTTCCCCTTCATTCTACCGTAATCCTCTTCTCCTTTCGTCTAATTCAATCTCATCCTCCGCCATTAGACTTCTCTCCACTTATCATTGTCATCCTTCCCTTCTTACCTTCACTTCTCTATGCTCTACAGTATTCTCTCGTGGGTGGAACAGAAGATGTTCCATGCATTCACACGCTCTCCGTGCCTTCTCCATATCATCCTGTCGCTTACTGGCCTTCTCTACCTTCAGATCTTCCTGAATGGAATACCATTGAAACCCATCCTTATTTTCTGATTTTTTATTTGCATTCCAAGCGTTCCTCTAGAAAATCTGCCCATGAAACCCAATCTCTAGTGTTCATCGTATCCATTCCATCTCTTCATCTGGGATACGGGAGTAGTATCTGATTCTGTAGCTCTAGACGTGCACTAATACACGTTCTATGACTGCTAGACACACGCATCCATCTTCGAATAGGAATATCTGATGACCTTACTACTCCGTTTCCGAAAAGGAGAGCCTAATGTCGTGGTCGGAAGTGTAGTGCTATCAAATCGAACCTCACCTCTTCCAGACTCCTCCCCACTTTGCCCTTTAATTCACTAACCGTTTTGACTAGCGTTTTAATCAGTCGATTCGCTGCTTGGAGATCATCGGGATTGGTGCTTTTGAGCAGATGTTTTAGTAGTTGGGCCTTTTCTTCGTCCTCGAAGGGTGCCAGTTTCGGTGGAGGAGGAGGGACGGAGAGTATCGCGTCCTCCTCCACCTCCGGATCCGATCTAATCACGTTGTGCTCTCGTAGATTATCGTACACCTGCAATTCGCGCCCTTTTATCGCACTTTGACGTCGAATTCGCTTACCTCTTTGAACTTTTCTATATGCCTCATCTGTTTCTGCCATATAAATAGTAACGCGATCGTTTTCTCTCTAACTCTATCAGAAGTGAGTGATCCCTGATGCTTCGGGCTGATCAACTTGACCATTTGATTGAGAAATCTGTATTTGCCAATCTGAAGAACCTTCGTTTGATTCAAACAGAGGATCGACTCACCTTCGTGTGTACTTTCGCTCCGCATCGTTGAGCCAGCGCTTCGATCGTCTGCAATTTACCCAAATTTACTTTTTTTCAACAGCACTTTGCCGTTTTGATTCAATTTTGGGTGCACAAGTGCATACCTGCAGGACAAAGAATGCTTCCTCCTGGTTTGGAGTAAGAATTCGATGGGCGAGAATATTAACAGCTATTTGTGCTGCTTCTGCCTGTGAAATGGCACGAATTCGATTAAATCGGGGTAAAACATTCAACCTCGTCATTCACTTTCTCACAGAGAGACAGAGCTGCGATTCCTCGTTGCTCCGCGTCAAGAAATGGATCGGTTGAGCGACCTGACGAATTTACAGAATAAATAACAACAAAACAAATACAAATCTCACTAATGTAGTACTCGACGGGCCTCGAGGTCTCGACGTCGGCATTCATTCCTCTCCTCTCAAACAATGAAGAGTGGTGGGGTCAATGGGGAGGTCGAAGGAGTGGACAGAGGGGAGGGCACTCAACCGATTCCTCTCCTTCTTCCCTCTTGGACGTGCGCGTTTTCCCCCTCGTATTGATTCGAGAGAGTGCTAGAGCCTCTTATGAAAGAAGAGAGACACGACTGAGGGTAGAGGGAGAGGATTCTTCAGAGAGAAGGAGGGAGCACGTCATGTAATGCTGATACTCATCAGTTGCGAGATGAAGGACTGAGAGTGGAATGAGGAAGGATGGAATGCACCCAGAGTGGTCAGATGATGGAATGAGGAAGAATGACATCTTCACTCGAGGGAATACAGTACTCGTCCTGTAAATCCCCTCTTGAATTGTTCTCGCTCCCTTTGTTTTGATTGTTGCTCAGACAATCTAATCTGGTTGGAAAAACAAGATTATAGCTGCACTAGGAGCTTTTGTAGTGGGAACTCGTTGGCTACCGTAATCCATAAATCAAAGCTCAGCTTCAAGACAGAAAACAAATTCCTCCAACCTCAAATTATCCGATCACATAAAACTTCGAGAACAACATTGTTTTCTGATAGAATGAAGAACGCTGAATTATCCCCTGTAAGGTAGACAGGAGGCTGTTATTTATGGGGATAGAGAACAGATAAATGTTATGCTTCGATTCACCTTCAGTTTTCGCTCTTTTTCTCAAACTGGAGCTCCGAATAATTGAAAACATGACCTATGTACTATATATGATAATTTTCCTAGGCGCCATACTGCTTACCCTCCTTCAATTATCACTATATATTCATAGTTGAGAACACGCCCTTCTCGGATACGATAACCTTCTCGAATGACAGCGGTAGATCAGAAGTCGTCCTTCGCATATTTCTCACCTCCTCTGCAGAGTCTTTGACTCTCTTGAGAGTGCGTCAAGACAATCTACTACTAAATTAGTTTTCGTTGCTCGTTTCATTGCAATTTCTCACTTGAAATTGGAATGAATCGTTTGACCTCTCCTCTCTCTGCAGTCAACCTCTTCTACTGTGCACAATCTCACTCACAATCTGCGACGATGCGCTAATTTCCCTCGTGCCATTTTTTTCTGCTTATTTACTCCTCAGTATTTTTATTTTCTTCCCAGTATGAAGCCATGCAAGGTTCTCGGTTTTGTTTTGTCTTTGGGGAGCACTGCACTCTAAGCGAGTCATCTGGTATTCATACTGTATCGGGATAGAGTGATAGGGATATCGGATAGTGCTACTTTGTGCATACTTAGTAGTTGAGTGTACATCTGCCCTTCATGGAATATCTGCAGAGACTGAAGGTTGCGAGTGAAAATTGAGGTTGTAGATATCAGCTTTCACACCTTCACTCAACTCTTTCACTCTTTGCCCGCATTCAGAATCTTATACCTTCCCAGGGCAGTCCATTCGGATATTCTCCCCTTCCTCCTCTCTTTCAATGATGTGATTTGGGGGGAGTCTCATTAAGAGAGTGGCTTGGAATGGGAGAAGTCACTCAATCTGTGAAGGGGGAGGGTGTCATTGGTTGCTCTTCTCTTCGTCTCATCTCCTCTTCTTCCTCTAATCATTCTATCACTCCTTCAGATGCTATGTATTCGTGGTCGTTCAACGTCGAGAGAGACGAGAGAGGAAAGAAGACGCCGCCCCCATTCTCATTCACCTCCTGTCATGTCGCTGCTTTCTCGTCGCTCCGTCAAATCCAACCAGCTCACCCGTCTACCGTCCAAACCAGGAGAGGCACCGTGCCTCGATGGCACCTCGTGCCCCAATTCACCTGCAGTCAAGAAGGCAAGTCAATCCATCTCATATCGCGTCCTTTGTTTGTTTTTGTCTCTCCAATAGCCCATGCATTCCATCCACTCTATTCATTTTTTGTCTTCTAGTATTCATTTCTCGTCCATCATTATCCGCTTTCCATAAGCGGCAATAGACTCCCCTTTCTTCATCTTCTTCTTTCTTCTTCTTCTCCCCTCTACCAGTAGTCCTGTTTTCTCTCCAGCAGTCTCTTGTCCATTAGTACATCACAAATTGGGCGATCTCTGTGGGAAGACGTCCCTCTCTGGAAGAGGAGACCATTCAGAGTGTCTTCCAAGAGACGTCACAAAGTGTCCTCCCATTTACCCACCCCGCATATTATGTAGACACAAATCGACATTTGAGTGAGGGACGTCATCCATTTTCGATTACGAATATTAGCGAGAGATGTGTGGGGCCCTTCTTCTAGTTGCGAGTTGAGTTGAGGCAAGGTGGAAAATTCTCTTCTTTCACCTGCCTTTTCCTTCTCACTAATTAGCAGATTCGCACGGAAAATGTTGCATTTCGTGTATCTCCGGTTCTAAGATTGATGGGAGATCCGGGTTTTCGTGGAATGAGAGCCGGGGAGAAGGAGAAGGTGTGGGGGATGTGTCAGTGACAGATTGGCAACATCGTGAGAGATTCCCATTCCAGGTCTATCGTCTTGTCATCGTTGGAGCTGCGAGAACTGGGAAGACCTCGGTAGTGGGAAGATTCCTCGACAAAGACCACGATGAGAGGTGAGGAATCTCTTCGTCTCTCTGACTGACGACCTGTGATTCAGATACATCCCCACCATCGAGAACTTCCATCGTAAGATCTACAAGATCAAGGGAGAGATCTTCCAACTGGACATCGTCGATACTTCTGGCAACGATCCCTTCCCCGCTGCTCGCAAACTCTCATTCATATCGGGTAAGTGTCTGTATTCCGTAAGTGAAGTCGCTTCCCTCTCGTCGAGAGCCAATTTCACGAATGGGAGCAACAACCAGTCAACAGTCTCTACTACATCTCCAATTGCAGACAACTCCCTTCCCTTTAGTACCCATTCAATGTTTTCATTCTCAATTAGGTCTTTCAAAAAGCATGCATAGGATAGGGACACGAGGCATACCTAATGCCCTTCCCCCCTGCTACTCTTTACTCTCCTATCAATGGGTATCATCCTTCTTCGTCTCCCATTCGACATCTCATCCGAATTTCTCTTTCGAGACTAACGGAAACGGAAGAAATGTTCTCAATAGAAACTCGTCCACTGAAACCCCATCCCGAAATTATCTGATTCAATTGAGCGAGAGAGGACTCGGAATGAGTGTGTGAAATCCAATGGAATGTCCTCCTCTAACTATCCTCTCAATGAGTTCCTTCATTGCAAAGACTGAATACTCTGAACAATCCACTCTCCTGTTTTCCTCTTTCTTCAGTTCTTTCATGGCAACATTTCCTGTGCCTCTAAGAGCCGCCTGACGTACTCATTCATCTGAATAACTTAGCTAAAAGGCACTGAACTTTGGGAATAGGCGCAGTTCGAGTCATGTGAGGAACAGCTAAGCTTAATTGAATCGAGGACGAAGGCAGATTGTGAAGGAGATTGAACGGATGAAAGAGATAAGAAGAGCGGAAAACAGTCTGAAAAAGGAGAAGAATAAGGAAGGAAGTGTCACGGGTCAGGGCGAAAACAGTCCCCTCAACACAGAAGCCGTGTTGTGATGTGTGAATGAGTACGTGACTAGAGGAAGAGTGGGATGGAATGATGTCTTCCTGCTCATTTCGTATGCGAATGCAAATGTCTCTTGGAAGTGCACATTTACCTGACTTTTCTCGAATCAGGCGCCTTTGGGGACAGATGAATTACATCGAGAGGGTGTGGAACTGCACAACCGGAAGTGTTTTCGAACTAGAAAGCCGAGGGTCTCTGCATTTCGAATGCTCTCTAGCACTGTCTAACCAGCGAGAGAGTACATGGAATAGAGAGACTGAAGTTCATTGCAGGTGACATGTTCATCATCGTCTCGTCTGCTGACATGGCCTATTCCGTGGCCCATGCCATCGACCTCAAGCACCAGATCACCGAGTGCAAGGTACGGTACTACCGTAATCCGTCCTACCGTAATCCCTGTCTACCGTAATCCCAGTCTACCGTAATCCCTTCTCAGCAATCTCGTGGAGTGGTGGGCAATGGGGATGTGCCCACTGTCTTCGCCTTCAACAAGACGGATACAATCCCGTCGAGAACTGAGGTGAATACTGGTTAGAGAGAGCGAGAGAGTGCGGGAAAGGGAGAGAGTCAGACGTCGTCTCTGCAGATCGACGAGAAGGAAGTGGCGACGCGTCTCGAGGACGTCTTCGGCCACTCTGACAATCTGGTCGCGTGTTCTGCAGCCAACAACATCAACATCGACAAGGTACTCCACTCCCTTCCCTCGGATAATCCAATTTGTAATAAACCACTCGACTACTCGTTAATTCAGAATAGATACAGCGAAGGAAGAAGGGAGACGAGATTCATTTCCTCTCTTCTCCCCCATTCTAATGCAACGTTTGCAGGTGTTCGGCAGACTGTTCGCTATTGCTAAGTGCCCGAAGCACATGAATCCAGAACTGCACAAGATGCTGAGGAACGAGCTGAGTGCTGATGGAGACAGCAAGAAGAAGATTCTGCAGAGAATGAGAAGCAAGTTCTCTCGTGATGGAGATGATACACTCGCTGTGTGAGTACTGAAGGATTTGGAATATCCAGAGAATAAATAGAATCGAGGTTGGAAAAAACATTCTCTTCAGGTACACTGATGTCAATGCTCGTCGTCCTTCTCTTCGTACTGACCTTCTGATGAACAGAGCCAAGACTTCAGTGGTGAATGCCCATACCGTGGGAAAGGCCCCACCGACCTACAACACGAACAACAACGACGGAGATCCTCAGAGATGCACCATTATGTGATTATTCCCTCTAATCCTTCCACACGATGCATTCTTATGTACACTGATTTCGTTAAGTTTCCCCTTCATCTAAGTGGTTGTCCAGCTTTAAACGCATTCCTTTTCTTTTCTCTTTTTCTTTCTCTTTTTCTTCCTTGATTTCCGCTTCAACAGTGTCCCAAATGTCCTACGTATTTGTGTCAGGGGAACGATATCCAGTTCGATGACTAATCGAGATCCTTCCATCGATGGAACTCTCCTTTCCCATCTTCGTCTCTATCCCATTTTCTCTTCTCATAGGAGAAATCGAAGTACGAAACCGTTTGAGAAGTTCGATTGACCTTCACAAAAAGAGACGACCTTGTCTCATATCAAGTCCGACTTCTCCCCCCTTCTTCGTTGCATTACTGTACCTATCTATCCCTTCCATTTCTTCATTTCCCTTCTGCATCCGGTTCATTCATATTTGTCTCTAATTCTGGCATGTCTCATCCGATAAAAGCTTCTTAGAAAGGGAAACATTCTTATTAGCATCGAATCAAGACAAATTTGTACAAACAACGGTGACATGGGTGAACATTGGCGAATTACTTTCCGACGGATGAGAAAGTGGGAGTGTATTGACAAGACTCGTAGTCAACAGGAGAGATGAGGTTGAAGGCCTTTGTCATGACGTTGATGTAATCTGAAGAGGATGGATGAGCACGGTTGGATTACGGTAGGGAGATTAAGGACTGAATATCGATTGGGAAACTTACTGTTATCCTCGAGGAACTGGAGAACGTTCTTCATGTGGACAGTACGGAATCTTTCGGGGTCGCGAGCAACGACGATGACTGGGTATCTGACCCACGTCGAGATGATGGCGTAGTCGTACTGGTTGAACTCATTCAGAGGACCCTTCTTGATCACCCAGACTGCAATGTGACGTCATTAGTACCTTTCTTCCTAATACCCATCATAGCGCCTTTCGCATTAGCACCCCTCAATTCGAGAGAGCAAATCATGCTAATGCGCTTGCTAGGTTCTTAGAAGAATTAGATGGAGAGGAGGAAGGAACTGACAAGGTTCGGAGTCTGCAGAATTGGAGGAATGAAGGACGAATTGTCCAGTCTCTCCACTCTTGAATCCGTATCCGAGAGAGAATCTGGGTGGACCGTTGGCATTGCCCTCGCGGTAGAACTTGAGAATGGTGAAGGTGGCAGAGTAGGTAGAGTTGGTCAGAGCTCCGACTGAAATTAATGAGAATTTTATTATCGAAATTGCTACCAATTCTCGAAATTGTTGCCAATGTTCATTCGAAGTATCGTAGTGAGAAATAATTGAAAACGGTTTGATCATTGATCAGTAACTTACAGTGAGATACAGTGCATGCCTCACGGATCACATGGGGAGAGTTGATGACCTTAATGTCATTATCATTATCATTACTAATATGATGATGTAGCAGTTCATTATCAGTAATTGTGGCTGAAATAACTAGAAAAGGAGATGATTAATCATACCTGGAACCATCTGCCCATCATTCTGTTCACGTCGACATTCTCGGCCGAGGGATGAATGGCACGGAAAACGTCCTTTGCGAGGTTCTTAGCCGAATCCTTAGGCAGAATTCGAGAGATGGAGGAACCGATGAGGGTGTTCGCCGGAGGAATCACTTGAGGGAAAAGCTGTCCGACCTATAAGAAAAACACGATAGGACGATTCCTCTCTCATCATATCCCATACTGTCTCTTCCGGAAGAGTCCCCCACTCGTGACCGTTTCACTTGAAGCCCCGGTGGTAATTGACGTATAATCTCTCGAATAATCGCTCACGAGGTAGTTGAAATTGCTGAGTCCGGGAATGGTGTTGACACCAGGGATGGAAGGGACATCGGAGGGGCCGGGATAGCCAGGCACGGGGATGGGCGCGAACTTGTCGAAGTTGCCAGAGGCAATGCCCTTAATTGCAAATATGATGTAATTTAAAAATTTATAAAAGAAGGGCTAATAGAAGAAGTGCTAAAGAAAGAATGTAAGAAGTAACTCACAGTCAGGTCGACTCTGTTCTGTCCTGCTTCATCAACGATGGCATTCAGATCGTCTTGTTGAAGGAGAGATGACGGAAGAGGAGCCCTTCTCAGATTCGATTCGTTCTGTTTGCCCTCAGGACGAACATTGAAACCGAGTCGCTCCAGAATATTCTCGGCGACTTCTCCGATCTTGACCTGAAGGGAATAAGATGGATGCAGTAAATGGTTATTGCCCTCTAAATGAATTGCACTTTCACTCGTCCTCTCACTCTCGACGGTCACTAACCTTCTCCTTGGGATTGGCATTCTCCGTAGCTTGCTTAGTGAGAAAGACCTCCTGATTGAATGATCCTCCGAAGTCGGGTCCTTCTTGAATGGCAGCAACTGCTGCTACAAGCAGCACACAGCTAAGCAGCATGTTGAGAGTGAATGCGAGACGAGCTTTCCTTCTCCTCTCTGGATCACCACTGACTGACCCCTTTCTCTCCCTTGGTCCAGTCCGGATCTCTCCTCCCTCCAATAGCCGATCCGAGAGCTACTCCGTCCCTTCCCGCTAGCACTTTCTCTCCACTTTCACTCACACAAAAGTATTTGCAAGAAGGAATTCAGCTAAGAAGTTCGGATTGACTCAAGGAGGTCATATCTCATTAGAGATCTCCTATCTAATTGGGACTCATCGCGATTCGAACTGTGAGAAAGAGAAGAGAAGGAGAAAAGTTCTATCTGATCGAAAGTTTTAGATTTCACTTTCCGAGAATGCAGAGATTGAGCTAATATAGCTGTGTATCCGCTTCACGAATTTCCTTTTTCCTTCGAATTTCAGTAAAATCCAATTGCCTTTTTTTGAAATCTCGGTCATTTCCCTTCCCCTTCGTAGACAACACAGTTCGATGGTTCAGAAAGAACAATTTATTAGAATCACATTATTAGGAAACTCTGCACATACGAATTGGTTCATAATGACAAGATTGAGAGAAGAAAGCACCATTGATGGTGGTTATTATTACGAAACTCATTCACTATGTACAACATATTGCGCTCGGGGGTTCGGCGGCCTGATTGCCCTGATCTCTCTGTCTCTCACGAGGAAAGGACTGAGTCTTCAGGGCGGGGAGAAGGGAAACTGGCAAGAAACTGGTGGCTGACGGTCGATACAATTGGAAAACATAATACACTCGTATAGGCGGAAGTAAGTGAAAGTCAATGGGGGAGAATGAATTATCCCATCATATTGAAGATGGAGGGAGGGAAACTGCAGATGGAATTGTCCACTGGGGCGACGATGTTGAGAAGACGAGAGAATCCGTTGATTATTCCCTTTCTCTCGAGAACCTCCGTGACTTCGGCCTCGTACTTCTAGAATGGATAGAGATCAAACCGGATTATGCATATATGGAAGTAGGTCGGTCCTTTGTTGATCCTCGGGAACGCAATCCAGTAATGAGGGGATAGATATTCCATTCATACCTGCTTGTATACGACAGGATCGCGGGCGAATGCATACACGGGATAGTTGCAGTTGGTGGACAGCACGATGTATTCATACTCGCCAGCAGAGTTCTTGGGACCGAGATGGATCACGTGCACTGAAAGATCAAAGATAAGATCAAGCATACCAAAAAGGGATTCTCACCATTGACATCCTCCTGGTTCGAGTTGGTCTTGTAGATGAGCTCTCCGGGTGCCTTGACGAGTGAGTATCCATTGGAGATCTTGGGCTTGGAATAGGGAGTTCCGTCGGTGGTGTACTCGAAGATTTCGAAGATGGATCCAGCTCCGCCGCTGTTGACATCGGACAGCTTCTTGTAGAGAACCATCGAGCAAGGACCGGAGGAGAGAGGTGGGGAGTAGAGCACCTGATGATCATTGATGAGAATAATTACGGTAGGAAGAAATCCAAGAAATGAAAGAAGTAAGCTACCGTACCTGGTACCACTGTCCGAGGAAGGAGTTGAAGTCGAAGTCAACGGGTTCGGGTTTGGAAGTGCAGAGAGGGGAGGTGGGCTGGATCACTAGATTCTGGATCATCTTCAGTTGCTCTCCGATGGCATTCGACTGAGCAGCGGTGAGGGTGAAGTTCTTCTTCTCTCCATCTTCGTTCCTCTCCGAAGAGGAGACCGTCTCGTTGTTCTGCGATGGATCACATTGAGACGACTGAGGAATGAACTACTCCCCCTCCCTCTGAACTACTCAACCCCTCTAGAGATGACCTTCGAGAGTAGTTCCCCCTAAAAGGGGCGAATGAAAGGGTTCCGATTTAGGGAGAGATAGCGGCGTTCTTAGAGGGCGCAGAGAGTTTGAACGCGTTGCTGACCCCAATGGAACTGATTGAATTGGGTGATGTACCTGCACTGAGCCTGCAGTCAGCGCCTTGTACAGCACATTCGAGAGAACGTTCTTCGCCGGGAGAGGAGAGTTCTCTCCTCCGATGAGGTTCGAAACTGCCTTTCCAAGGGCCTGCTTGTCCTCCTGCTGTCCACCCTTCTTGCTGCCAAGACCAATGAGATTCATGATGGTTCCGATGAGTCCTCCGGATCCAGTCGACGTCTCCTCGGCCAATCCTCCGTACTCCTCAGTGTTGATGGGCTCATCGACCGAGTTGGAAGCGACGGCCGAGACCGATTGAGGGGCACGACGAATGTCGGAGGAAGGAGCGAAGCCACCCTCGGGGACCTGAAGATATATTTTAGAAGTTGAACGATAGGAAGGCAGAGTTCAAAGATCAACAAACATACATCGGGAGACGAGACGAAGGCAGGGACGATGGGCACATCAGCAACAGCGATGGGCTGAGGACGAGAAACGGCAGGCACTCCAGGAGCGGCGATTGGGGCCTTGGGCAACTTGGGGAAGACCTTGGGGATACCACCGATGGAAGACTTGGTCTCGTGGCCGGATCCCTCAGCCTCATCGATAGTGACTTTCTGCAATTAAATCGATTACTAGGTTACGGTAGGATTGAATACGGTAGAAATAAATACCGTACCTCAGTCTCGGCGTCCTTGTTCGAATTGAGGAGAGGCTTGTTGTTGTTGGAAAGGGCGAATCCTCCCGATCCGAATCCAGGAGGAAAGGCAGGACCGGAGTTAGCCTGCTCGGGAGCAGTGAAGAAGGACTCGAGGGTACGCTCGAGGTTGGAGATCTTGTGGGGAGGACCGGCCACTCCCTGGGCGGCTTCCGGCTGCAATTGCCATTACAATATCAATGTCTCTCAATTGCTGCATCCATATTCTAAAACCCAATGAGCAAGAATGTCGTACCGATCCGATCTCGAATGTCTTCTCGGGGAAGAATCCTCCGGCTCCTCCACCGGATCCAATCAGAGAATCAACGAGTTCGCGAGCGTGTCCATCAAGTTCGAAGAAGGATCGAAGCTCGGGAGGGACCGTGGGCTTAGGCGCGTACCTACAATAGGGTCAACTGTAACTACGGTAGTCTTGACGATACTACGATTGAAGAGTATTGTGGATGTAAATTGTGTACCTCTGAGGGTTGGGTAGGTTGAATGCATCCAATTGGGCTGAAGTAACTCCAAGAAGAGCTGCAAG
Source organism: Pristionchus maxplancki (assembly GCA_900490775.1). Taxonomy (NCBI): domain Eukaryota; kingdom Metazoa; phylum Nematoda; class Chromadorea; order Rhabditida; family Neodiplogasteridae; genus Pristionchus; species Pristionchus maxplancki. Next base: position 306,192 of record LS573050.1, on the reverse strand, counting down.
AAGGGCGAGAGTACGACTCATCGCTCTGCGAGAATGGATGGTCGAATGAGGGATTGAGGAGGATTTAGGAGCCTCTCCCTAGGATTTGAGAGTACGAAAAAAGGCGGAGAGAGCGGAAGAATGGACGAGATTTGTGCAGTACAGGAAGAGAGAAGGGAGATTCTCTCTCTCGCTTTCCCTGACCCTATCCGGATACCTTTCCCTTTCACATCCATACTCTCTCCTCATCATCAATTCAACACGGTCGGTCCATTCATTCCCCCTCTCTTTCCCTTGATTGGGTCCATGGATATGGTCCACTCCCTCCTTTCACTCTTCCATTATTGACCCTTGAGGGGAGATTCCTCCTTGAGATTGTGCTCGGTCAGTCAACAGTCGGGAATGAACAGGAAAGATTTATAGAGCGAGATGAAAACGACAACAATTATTATGAGGGGAAAGCAATGTACAGACAAGGATACGCGTATCCATTAAATGATTCTTAGACGGACGAGACGAGTCTTTCGAGGGTCTGCTTCGGATTTCTGATCATATCAGCGATAGGAGAGTTCGAGATTCCTCCATCGGCGGCGTGAGACTTCTGCTGAGCGGCCAACTCCTGGTTCTTGAGCACTCTGCAAAATATCGATCAGTAGGTACGGTAGGAAACGGTAGTTACCTTCTGGCGAAGACCTCCGTCTCTCCGGGCCACTCGCAGTCGGGTCCCTGGTAGATGGGCTTGGGCGAGTTCCAGAAGACGGATCCTCCGTAGCCTCTTCCCTCGAGGAAGTGCTGCACGTCCTTGTTGTACTTCTGAACGGAAGATTATAATCATACGGCTACAGTAACCTTCTTAATACAGTAATGCTCAATGATCACTAACTGATTCTTCACCGCACATTCCATTCACCATCTGCCTAACAGAAGCACATAGTTACAGTCAGCATCCGCATTCCCTATCCACCCACCTGACTCATTGTTTCCTCGTCCCTGTCTAATGGTATCTATCAATCAATCACAGTTCGCTCCTATTCCATTCATCTCTTCTCGCTTCTCTTTCAGGAAAAGGATGCGAAGAAAAGCATGCATTGACCCGATTAGCTGGCCCCATTTCTCCATTTTTCAGCTCGGCTCCACTTAGTCTCTGACACCGATCTTATCCAGTTTTTGCGTATCGAGCTGATCGAGAGAGAGATCAAACCTGGAAGAAGAGCTGGGGATCACGAGCGAAGACCATGAGAGAGAGACGATTGGCGTCGGATGCGATGAAGTACTCGAGACGTTCAGCAGTCGTCGTTCCGGTCTCGTTGTCGAAGTTGGGTCCAGCCTCGATGAAGTAGACTGAAAATGGATGATAATCATCAGAAAATCATTAATTTCCACTTCTAGTTGAAACTCTAGTTGAAAAATCGACAAGGCTGCACGGAATTTAGTAATAAATTCGAAATATTGGTTTCCTTGAAACATACACTGTCTGGGGTAGAAGTACTCCTCGGTGTACATCCAGAACTGGCCAGGAGCGATCTTGTTCAGGTCACGCTTGTACGTCTCGATGGGTCCGGTCTTGGACACTACTCGGTAGGCCTCCTCCATCGAGAATCCACCCTCGCCCATGATTGGGTTGGGCTTGACTGCAATGAATACGTTTCAGACTTTTGCAGCTATTTCATCAATGAGACATGATGACGACATTATGATGTGACTCACAGTAAGCAATGTGGCAGTACATCGTTGTTCTGAAGACATCGAGGTTGATGGCGGCTTTGTACATCTGAAAGAAATGATTGATCTTTGATCTTTCGAATGAAGCTATGAACTAAATCTACAGTATCTCTCACCTGATGCCACTTGCCCATCAGCAGACTTGTGGGCACGTTGATTGTTACGGTGTCAGTGGCGAGCATGTTTCCGATTCCTCCCAGAATTCCAGTGATCGAGTTGAGATCCAACTGCAAAGGCCATAACTCATTCAAAGTACTTCCTTCTCACTTTCGATTACCTACACAACTCTTCACCTCCTTATCTACTATTTTCATCTACCATCTCTCTGCCCCATCTCCAGTATCAGATCTACAGCAACCCTCCCTTCACTTACAGTGTTCTCTCCGATAGCAGAGGCATATCCGACGAGGAGAAGCGAGAGCAGAGATACCGTCCAGCTAGCCATTGTTGAGTGGAGAATGGGAATGAGCTCGAGAGAGGATTGTAGGAGGGAGGAGGGAGGAGGGGACTCAATTCCTGACCTTCTCCTTTTTCTCCGTTAGGGTCAACCCCTTTTTGCTGATCAAGATCCGTGAGCTATCCTAGCTGAATCGTGGACTGGAGAGTGATTCGAGTATCGATAATTACGGGCTCTTTCTCCTTCTCTCGATCTGGATTGGACGTGAATGACCGTTACTTTCCCTCTCTTTTGCAACTGTTGACTGTGTCCCTTCCCCTTCTCTGCATCATTCAATTCAAGTGGAGAATATTGACACGTATCGATTTATCGGTTGCACAAAGCACACAAATGAACATTATTAGTGGAGTAATGATGACTAAAAATGGAATGGACGAGCATCATCAAAATGTACAATAGCGGAGACTCCGCGAGAAGGGGAGACAGTTGATCATTCAACAGAACGAATCGAGTCGAATCGAGATTACTTTCCGAAGACTTCGAAAGTGGAATCAGCATATTGGCAAGAAGAGTAAGACGCGGGCTGAAGGAGGTTGAAGGCGCGAATGAATCCGTTGATGAATCCTTGATCCTCGAGCCATCGCAGAACTTCGACCTGAATTGGGAATAGTTCAGTCCCCGAGTTCCTCAATCTTAGTTCGTATCCATTTCACTTCTCCTTTTCTCTCTCTCTTGCCCACTTTCACTTGAGTTCGACCTCATTGAATACAAGCTTTCACTCTTTCTCCTTTTCCGGGATCTCTCCTCTAACTGGAGCATTCCTAATCGCTCACCTCATATTTCGCTTTGAAAGTGTCGGGGTCGCGCACGAGTACAGTGACGGGGTACTTGACCCAGTTGGAGACGATGGCATACTCGTACTGGGGATTGCCGAAGGGGTCCTTGCCCTCAGGACCGAGTTTGTATATCCAGACTGAAAAGAAGCATTGAGAAAGGACAGAGATCAAAGATCACTCACAAGGCTGGGCATCGGAGGTCTCCGAAGAGTGCAGCTGCAGCATCGAGTCCTTGTTGCCAGAGCGGAAGGCGTATCCGATCGAGTATCGGACCTGACCGAACTCGGATCCCTCACGGTAGATCTTGAGTGCGGTGAAGGTGGCGGTCTTGTCGTTCTTGGTGAGACCTCCGTCTGAAAGAGGAGTACGGTAAGACAGGATTACGGTAGACTACGGTATACTCACAGTGGTGGACGACGCATCTCTGCTCGGTGGCACGGGGCGAGTTGATTCCCTCGAACCATCTGCCCATCAACTTGCTCATCTCGAACTTCTCGGGAGTGGAAGGCAGAAGGGCATCAGTGACGTTGTCGGCGAGGGTCTGGAGCTGCTCAGGGGGGAGGACGTCAGCGAGGGTGGTGCCGTTGGACACACGACGGGTGATCGCGCCTGAGGTAGGGTTACGGTAATGTTGGAGGCTACGGTATCTCACCAATTAGCTGAACGACATCGATCTGTCCTTGCGAGTTTCTAGGGATTCCGCCGGGGAGGAGCGGGATTCCAGGGATACGAGGGAGACCGGCGTGGGTGGGCGAGTTGGATCCTCCTCCTCCGAGAGCTGCGGCGATGCCAGAGAGAGCGCGCTGAGCGGTGGACGGCTGACGACGGATCTCCTTGTTCTGTAATTGGATAATTATTGAGATATTAATTGATTTTCGGGTAAGTGATAAGTACTCACAGCAGATCTGGGTTCGTCGTCCTGCGACTCGGAGACCTTTGCTCTTCTTGAGGGCGATCGGGCAGAGGAGACGGGTCCGTCCTGCTGGTTGCTGGTTCCGAGGACTGAGGGGATGGACTGGGAGAGAGCGTCGGCGACTCCGGCTGAAAGACGAAACATTATACTATGCATTTGATTCTTGTTGTGAAGGCTCATGTAGCAAAAGAGCCACTCACTCTCCTTGACGAGCTTCCTAATCGAGGTGGACAGCAGTCCGATCAGTCCATTCTCTCCAGGGGTGGCCTCAGGCAGGGCGACCTGTCCGGATCCAGTGCCGAACTGAGCCGGGTTGTTGACCTCATTGTAGATCTGAGAGATGGTGTTGGCGAAGTTGGGGTTCGCCTGCGCGAGCACGTCTGAAAAATCAATTTAATCCTAGGATACGGTAGATTACGGTAAGGCACGGTAAGTCAGATGCTTACCAGTGGGAGGTGCGGCTCCAACGGCGTTCTCGGCTCCAGGGAGGTGGTTAGCGGGGAGTCCCTGGACGGGGATTCCGGCAGCTCGAAGCTCCTGTGAATGCAGGGGATTATTGAGAACGAGTATGAAATTTTACCTGGACGGCTCCGGCGAATCCGTTGGGGTGGTTTCCGGTCAGACCGGGAATTCCGAAGGAGTCGAGGCCGAAGAACTTGATGAGCTGGTTCTGGACATCAGTGGGGAGGGTGACGGGAGGAGGAGGGGGAGGAGTGGCGCCGGGATTGCTCTCGGCAGGCACGAAGGTCTGGTCACCTCCTGCAGCCTGGAACACTGGCTGACGGGCGGACGGAGCGGGAGGAGAACCGCCGAAGGGAGAGGCGGCTGCGGGTTGGGGCTGGAGAGAGACGGGGGGGGGGGGAGGGGGCTGGATGGCGGGTGGGAGGACGGGGGCTGCAGCTGCTGCAGGTGCGGGTTGGGGAGGTGTGGCTACGGCTCGAGGAGGGACGGCCTGAGAGGTGATTCGATGATTGCATGCTAGAGAAAATGAGTGGAGGAAAGAGTAAAAAGAAGTGGCTGAAACATTCCGTACCTGGCTGAGGAAGGAAGGTCGTGCATGTTGAGGGTCGAGACGGATGACGATGGGCTGAGATGAATCCACTTGGGCGAGGGAAAGACCCACGACCAATGAAGCGACGACGAGATGGGACAGTCGCATTGGAACGAGTGAAGAGGAATGAGAGGCGGGCTCAGCTCTCAGCGATCTGAGATGATCCTGAGGATAGAGGAAGAGATAGTCAAGCCGAGATCCCTCCTTGTGTCAAGGCCCTCCCCTCTCTCGCCATGCTGACCTACTTAAAGCTGTCCTTTCCCCCTCCGACCATTCCGGATTCATCCCCTGTCCCCACTCTCTCTATCTATGAACCCCTCACTGAAAGGGAATTGGCGCGGACTCTTCTGATCAATACAATGCGTATTGTCCAGTGAATGGACGAGTGGTTCGAGAGGGGAAAAGGACAGAGGGATTACTATTGTTGATCGGTCTGGATATGGAACCAGTGAAGGTCGGATCAAGTCTCGTGGATGTGTTCCATGTAGGGACTTTCATGTGTGGTCTATGCAAGAATAAGAAGCTGCACTGTATCACGGATAAAAAAAAACATTATCAGATGTACAGAGCTCGGATATCGAGCGTTATTATATAACGCAGAAAAATAACATAATAATATGGATTACACACACTACTTAGAGAGAATTTACACGGAGTATAAATAAAGGGATAGATCTCTATCGTATGGTATTCATCTATCGACTCGAATTACAACAGTTCCATCATAGTGTTGCCCTTTGGGATTAGAAGCGGAGTGTTAGACATGATGGGAAGAGGTTGTCAATCAGCCCATATCAAAAGACGACGTAAGCACAAATAAATCGGTGAACTCACAGACAAACAAATGAGGAAGCGTCACTTCTCGTATGGGCGAAAGTGTGAAAATCGATTAGGGCGATAGGGAGATGCAGGAGAAAGGGTGATCATTGCAGGGATTTGATAGGGATAGAGCAGTTATTACATGACAGATCAAGAGAAACATCCAAAGTGTCTATACAAATATTAGAAAATGACTAAATTGAGGCATGTTTAGCATGTTTATATGAGAAAGGGTACTACGTATTTCTATATATCTCATTGTAACGTTCTGAATATACCAGCAAAGATCCATAAATAAGGTAAGAATGCTTCGGTAGAAAGCTACATAAGGCTTGGGGTCTGCTTAGCAACGTATGATATCTACAAGTGTTGAAAGAAGGGTAAGGTAGACGAGAAGGGAAAGCATGCGAAAGAGACTGTTAGCTAAGATACAAACGACACTGAATAGACAAGTTAATAGACAAGTAAGAGAAGTCATCGGGGAGCTTCGACCCATGCAGAGGAATCCATCAAGGATCTCTCAATTGTGAATAACGATAGCCTTCTCGGCTCGACTCTTCTCTGATCCTTTCGTGCGATTGAAATGATCCAGACCGAGCCAGACGAGATTTGCTAGACCTGAGAAGAGATTGATTACTGTAGTCTCTCGAGTACGGTATGGTTTGGAAGCAGATACCGTACCTCTGCTCTCCATTCCTGCTCTCGGGAAATGCTGCAGATCATTTACTCTCACTCGCTCTTCTTGGTCCATATCGAGATATCGATTCACGCGACTTCCAGTGATTATAGCGAATTTGTACTGCAAAGAGTCGCGTTGATCTTTGATCTCGATGTAACAAACAACCTTCTCGATTTCCTTTTCGGTCAGATCCAATCGTTGACGAAGTCTTTCACGAACGGATTGGAAGGGTTCGCCCTCGGTGACCTGCATTTTATTAATTATGATAATTAATTGTCAGGTATTATTTAAATAAAAATATAATAAAAAATGAGTTTCCTTTACCCTGAGGAAGAAAGGAACTCCGAACATTCGATCGGAAGGTGATTTCTCGAAGTGAGCGACAGAGAGGAAATGATCTCCGATTCCCTTGATCATCTGATCTTGCGGAGTCTCTTCTACTCTCAGATGGAACGCTTGAGGGGAAGCTTTGACGACGGAGGAAATTGGTTCATCGTCTTGGAATATGCACATGACTCGCTTGTTGCCAGGCGTCGTTCCAGCGAGGACGAGACTGCAATTTATTGGTTATTAAATATTATTAATTTAAATTGATCATTATATGATCGATCCACCTACCGTAGTTTTCCTGTTCCTGTAGGACTGAATTTGAACAATCTCTTCGTCTCTTCCAGGATGTTTCTCACACAGCCGAACCTGCAGAGGGCAATTATTGTATTTATCGAATATTTTGTGATTGCTCACTTCTCGGGGAAGATCGTCGCATCGGTGCAGTTGAACTTCTCGTCGACCATAGTGATTCGCATCTGCTTTCTCTTCTCCAGTTCAGAAGTGGCGATGGGGATCTTATTGTAGTAGATCTTGTACTTCTTCTGCTTTCGCGGGTCGTGAATCGCGTCGCCCGTCAACGAGAGAAGTTCGCGCACGCGGAAAACCGAACTATAACTTAATTTGATAAAATAAAAAAAAGCAACTTTAATTTATGCTTGAAATAAGTACCCCGTGTTCCTCAGTTGAACATCGTTGACTGCGTGCGTCGGCTTCTCAGAGTACGCAGCGAGTCGCCACAACATGATGTAGTTCGGATCACATTGCAATCTCTCAGCGACGTATTCAACCAGTCGATCGATTCGCCATAACTGAAGAGGGGAGGCAATTTATCGAAAATTCTAAAATAGGTCTCACCAGATTCACGGTTCCGGTCGTGTTCACTGGAGTGCTGTCAACAACGGCACAAGGGAAGGACGAGTTGTCATCGTTCTGTAGGATATCCACCTGCAAATTATAATTATAAAATTAATATTAATGAGCGCAGTTCAGTTTGATTCAGTTGGTGTTAGTTGTTGAATTTTAATTTTTATTTTTATTGATTATTTTGTAAAATTAAAAATTATTATGAATTTGAATTATTTCTTTGTTTTGTTTAACTTTCAGTTGTGTTTCAGAGTTATTGAGTTTGAAGTTGAAATATCGATTTTTTGTTTTACTTTCAGTTGAGTTTCAGAGTTATTGAGTTTTTCTATATTCCTATAGTATCTTGTTTGTGTTCACTGATGGTATGTTTCCTGCTAGTCCAAAGTGCTAATCAGTGTCAATATTTGCTCAAGAGCGATGTTCTCCTCTTCTCTTCTCCTCTCTACCTCGATCGTATTGTAGATGTTATCAATGAACGCCTTCGCATTGTCTTGCATCGTCGTCGAATCGATTCTCTCGTAGATGATGATTGTTCCATCGTTCACTTCGGAGAGCATCATATCGGAGCAGAGAGGAAGAGAGGGCGACTCGATCACTTTGACCTTCTCGGGAGAGATCTCCTGCATAATTTTAATTGAATAATTTTCCTCGATCTGAGTTCCAAACCTCATAGAATCGGAGCTTCGCATCTTCGGGAATCTTCGTCGGATCGAGCTTGAAAATGAATTCCGGAGTACATTCGAGAAGGGAAGCGCGGAAATTGACAGTCGTCGTGCCGAGACATCGAATCTCCTTCATGACAGCATCGTAATACTTGATGAAGATCAGAATGTCGGCTGCAATATTTTTAATATTTTTATATTAGATATTTTATATTATTTGAATTATTTACTGACTCGTGTCATTGTATGACATCAACTGCCACGTTCCATCGGGTCGAAGTTGCGGTCTTTCGATGTAGAGGATAACTCGGTCTCCACCCAACATACTCAAGATGTCCTGAACAAAGTAATTATATTATTTTTTGTCAGATCGATTAAATCAAACCTTCTTGAAGTTATCGTCATTCAATATGATGGCATCAGTGACTCGGAATCGAGGAAGACTCATTTGATGTTGTCGATCGTCTCTAACGGAATTTTCTGTGAATCTCCACAGACGGAAACGTTGATCTTCTTCCATCTGAATAAATTATAAATATCACATAATCAATAAGATATTGTGAATCTTTTTATTTGTTGTAATTTTAATTTTTTTCCTCACCCTTTCTGCTCCATCCAGCACATCATTCTGTATGAATTGGAACAGTTTCTCAAGAGGGGCCGCCTTCTCGATCTTTCTATGTACATCCGGTCTCTCGAGAACTTTGATGTCGAAGAGATCGTAGCCGTGATGCGCCTTCACGATATCCTCAGTGATGAACTAAAAATAATTATTAATATTGTTAAATATTATTTTTAAATGTTATAATTACTGACGTAGACATTCTGGAATAAATGAGCATCCTGCTTCTCTTTCTTGAATTGCTCCTCCTCAGCTTTGTCCTTCTCAAATCGCTCGATCAACTCGGGAGGAATATCCTTGTCGGTCACATCGCAGAGAACCTGATGAAAGTGGATGTTCGAAGATTAAAGATCAAACATCACTCACGTCGTCGAGTTGGTCTTTCCTGATGTACACCAGCATGTAGGCATTCGTGAAGATGCGACCGAGAACCTGATAATTAAAGGGTTTATATAATCAAGGCATTTTAAAAATATTTTTAACATTAATATTATAAATATAGAATATTAATATTACATATTTAATATTAATATATAATAATATATAATATTAATATTAAATATTTAATATCAATATATAATATTAAGAGACCGGCTAGGTAAGATTCCAGGATAGGCCGGACATCGACATCTCAGATCCCCACCAAAACAACTTTGGGGATACCCCCATGGGTCCTCAACATCAAATGGGTCATTATATGGCCATATCTAATTTAGCCAAAAAGGGGCGGGGCTTCAAACTTTAAAATTGAAAAATTCATAATAAAAAAATGGTGCGACCCCCCATGCGACCCCCCTTTTTAAATTTTAAAATTTTTTAAAAAAATAACCATGTTTTAGTTTTTTGATATGTTGTAGGGCATCAAATTCTACGTCGAATAAGCTTTAAAAGTGAAAAATCCTCGAAGCCCATCATCGTCGTTTTTTCGACCAGAAAGTTTCCTCGAAAAAAAATATTATTGTGCTCAACCTATGCATTATTGTGCTCGTTTTGAAGAACTCATCGAGTACATTAACTTTTGTGTTGAACTCATCCGAAAATATGATCATCGAAGCAATATATGACCGCTCATCTGCCCAAAACACACGGAGAATGAAAAAAATTCAAAAACCCTTGTGAATTTCAATAGCTCATGTTGAAGAGCTTAAAATTCCGCACATATGGGAATTTTTTTGTATTTTTTCGCGAAACCCATCCGCATCATTCCTGGCGTGGCGAGCGGTCGTAAAAATTAAAGTTGTTCAAAGCTATGCGTGTTGTAGCCTATGTTGTAGAGGGCGTCAAGCTGAACATTTCATAAGAAGACCATTTTTCATGATTTTTCCTCTGTGAGTAGATATGAGCGCTCAAACAGACCACTATTCGTGTTATTTTCCTCGATTTCATGCTTGCGTGTTGAATGGTGCCGGAGATGGGTGGAATGAGTGTGAGTGTGGTCTGTTTGAGCGCTCATATCTCCTCATAGAAGAAAAATCGTGAAAAATGGTCTTCTTATGAAATGTTCAGCTTGACGCCCTCTACAACATAGGCTACAACACGCATAGCTTTGAACAACTTTAATTTTTACGACCGCTCGCCACGCCAGGAATGATGCGGATGGGTTTCGCAAAAAAATACAAAAAAATTCCCATATGTGCGGAATTTTACGCTCTTCAACATGAGCTATTGAAATTCACAAGGGTTTTTGAATTTTTTTCATTCTCCGTGTGTTTTGGACAGATGAGCGGTCATATATTGCTTCGATGATCATATTTTCGGATGAGTTCAACACAAAAGTTAATGTACTCGATGAGTTCTTCAAAACGAGCACAATAATGCATAGGTTGAAAAATATTTTTTTTCGAGGAAACTTTCTGGTCGAAAAAACGACGATGATGGGCTTCGAGGATTTTTCACTTTTAAAGCTTATTCGACGTAGAATTTGATGCCCTACAACATATCAAAAAACTAAAACATGGTTATTTTTTAAAAATTTTAAAAATTTAAAAACTGTATTTTCAAAAATGAAAAATCACTTTGCGATCGAAATTTGGGATCGACTAAAAGTGGGTTTTGAGGGCCTAGGTCAGTATACAATATATCCACACTAACTTTGGACCTAGGTCGCACCATTTTTTTATTATGAATTTTTCAATTTTAAAGTTTGAAGCCCCGCCCCTTTTTGGCTAAATTAGATATGGCCATATAATGACTCATTTGGTGTTAAGGACCCTTGGGGGTATCCCCAAAGTTGTTTTGGTGGGGATCTGAGATGTCGATGTCCGGCCATAGCGGTTGAACCCTCGAATCTTACCTA
>LS573050.1:173073-294400 GCA_900490775.1 Pristionchus maxplancki | reverse complement strand
CCTAGGTCGCACCATTTTTTTATTATGAATTTTTCAATTTTAAAGTTTGAAGCCCCGCCCCTTTTTGGCTAAATTAGATATGGCCATATAATGACTCATTTGGTGTTAAGGACCCTTGGGGGTATCCCCAAAGTTGTTTTGGTGGGGATCTGAGATGTCGATGTCCGGCCATAGCGGTTGAACCCTCGAATCTTACCTAGCCGGTCTCTTAATATTAAATAATTAATATTAATATTGAAAATGTTTTTTGAAATATTTTTAAACTGTAGTATTATTTAAAATATTGAAAATATGTGTAATATATTGTTGAAAATATTGTCGATTGAACCAAATTCATTGCAGTTCAATATCTATTTTTGCACTTTCAATTTCCTCGTAGACGGGTGAAATTGAGTGTGCAAAAAGTTTGGTCTGTTCTTTTTTCAATTTACCTCGGGATCTTCTCCTCCGAAGTTGGCGACGACGGCATCTCTGAAGGTTGCCCGAGAGACGACGTCATCGTCGAATTTGCACCACTGAATAATTAATTAATTATAATTAATTAATAATTAATTTAATATTAATTCGTACATGAGCTGCTTTTCCTTTGACGGCAGTATTGATGTATACGACGTAATGGCCACCATGGAAGTCACCCGAATGGACGAGAACTGAGAGATCAAAGATCAATTTCCCGAAGGACAGCAGACTGCTAAGTCATTACACCGAAGAATGCGGAGCTAAAAAGTGCCGTGATAAATCACCTGCGTGCAGATAGTAGGTGTAGTCGACTCCCTCGGGGTTGTCAGATACGAATTGATTCAAATCCAGCATATCCGTGAATTCGAACCTGAAAAATATTATGTAATTAGATAAATAAAAATGATAAATACCTGTCGTTCACTTTGACATTACTCTCGAGATTTGGATCGAATTGGAATCTCATCAATTGGAATTGAAGAATGGGAGGGAAATTTACGAAGCGGATTCCTTTCTGGAAGGGAAAGATAATTAGCTTGCGCTATTGCTACGGAAGTAATTTTTCTTCCCCTAAGCTTTTATGGCTTTTTTATCCCTCGAGTCTATGCAATCAAGAGTGGCTATTTTTATGCGCACATTCAATTTTCATTTAACAAATTGCCCTTTCATTATATTTTATATTAAATACTAAGTAAGCAGCACATAAAAAATGTAAATATTTTTACCAGAGCAGGTTGTAGTCCATGAACTCCCGCATCATATTTATTCTCTCCATCCAATTGCTCAGCCTCGATATAATCATGAAAGGCTTCCAAGATCGTGAAGCTCATATTGTGCTTTCCTACAAACGATCAATCAAAATATTCAGTGACCTACATGACTTTAGATAAGACGACATTATATCGTTTTCTATCATTACTTGTATAATGCCATGTGGTAATGTTTTTGGTCTTTGATAGCCAATCCTTACTCGGATCTTTGGATCGAATGTTCAGCTGAACATCATAGTAGACCTCCTCCCTCGCACTTTCATAATCAACTTCAGTACACTTGACGTATGAGCAAGTCCTTCCCTTGAAGAGTTTCGGGATCATGTCTTCTACCTGCAAAAGATCAAGGGTCATTCTTCAAAAATAATAGATTTTCTCACCGGAGTTCCCTTCATTTTCGTCTCGAGATTATCGAGAAGAACTCTGCACAACTCTTGGACGTCGTGTTGAAGGAAGGAATCTAGGCTATCCCATCCAAATGATTTTGTCAACTTCTTCGTCCCAACGGGCTGCAAAAAATATTTTTGCATATAAATCGCGGGGGGGGGTCGATCTTACCTTATCCGAATGCGATAGGTCGTAGAAGACTCTCTGCAAGGCAAGTGGAACAGATTGCTCTGGGTCCTCCTCGGGAGAAATATTCATCTGGTAGACCGCCTGAAATATTATTCTTTGTCTTCCCATCTGCCAATTATCCCGCACTTTTCTCAGTTTGTTAGTGAAGAAGAAGGTCTGGAGGATGGAGTTCATGTAGCACGTCGCTCCTTGATTTTTCAGTCCGACGAATCCAGTGTGTTTCCGACTGTCCCACGAGACACCGTGGGGGGCCTCGGCATAGACATAGACAGCAAGAGAGATCGTGTCGTTCTCGATATATCCATTCATCGGATTGGCAAGTTGCTGCAACGAATTACTTGCTCAATCTCATTAGAGTTCTCGTCGAGAATCGATAGTTCATTAGGCGAGTCCCCTCTCTCAACCTCTCGCGTGACTTCTCTTACTACTCCCAACTACAATCCGACCCAGTCAGGTGAGAGGATATCTTGCCCTTTTCTCAGTCGTACTGGGGCAATTGACTGCCACCTCCCTCAGTCTGAATACTCTCTCAACTGCAAGACCGAGGGAGAGAATGGGCAGAAACGAGAGAGGGAGCATTCCTGAACTACTCACATCGCAGTGCATGAATGAAGAATATCCCCAGTCGTTTTCCTTCGGGTAAAAGGTATGAGTGATCTTTCGGATGTGTGGTTCTCCTCCGGGTCGCTTACTCAATACCTGCAAAATATTTTTTTTAATTTTAAATATATTTAAAAATAATATTGAAAATATTTAAAAACTGACATGAAGTGCAGCGGACGCGACACAGTTCCATCCCGCTCCCTCTCCCACATCCCCCGCATTGCACTGCAGAAAGAAGCCCAACGCCTTCTGTGCCCTTTGCGCCCTGAAACTTGCAGATGTGTCCCCCCCCCCTCTTGTGACAGCCACTCACCCTCGATCGACCATCCTTGGAATGGCCAGAATCTTCCAAGGGAGTCCTCGCACCCACACCGATCGCGATAATCGCTGCGTCCTTTCTGGTTCCAATCGACAGAATTCCGAGAAATGATCGATGTCCAGTTGAAGATATCCTCTGCCCTTGTAGGGATCGTTCATCGATAAACCTGACATAATAATTGATTGGGTGAATTGGACGGGTTAACCTACAGTTTTCATCTTCATCCAATTCGATTTGGTATCCCGATTTGTACTCGACTTCTGCAAGAATATTAATTATTCCGCCCTTTGATTGGCATCCTAAGTCTTCGAGTCCTCTTCATGCATTCCTCTGCATTCCTGCAAAGGACTGTGACATACCCTTCTTGGTCGGTATAATCAGCGGGGCGATGGGGGTTGGTCCCTCCACTTCACTATCGCCCCCCATGGTCATGGGCGCAACTGCGGCCACTGGTCTATTCGTCTCCATCGAATCGTTGTGCTCGAGGATAGATAGTGGCTGTAAGAGGGTCTGAAGGGAAGGACTGAAGCCAGCGAGGTCGTAACCAGGAATGCCGGCCGGGCTACTACTGCTTTTCGATTCTTTTTGCTGTCAGTAGTAGCCCGACCGAGCACTGATAACAGATACTCAACAAGATGAGACAGGACGACGGACCTCGAGTGGTTGCACTTGGATTGGTTCGAGCGGCCGTCGGAGTCGCGCGTCGATCGGCTCCGGATTATTCTCGTCCCCGACCATTTCCACCTGAAGACGAGACGAGAATTTATGTGACGACCAAGAAGAGACTGCCAATTTTCTTCCCCTCGGGATATCCACGGGCAACTAGCCACTTCGGAATATTGGATGCAATGCCTTTTTTATTGCTGCGCAAGAGTATCGATTGTTGTGGGATTGTGAAATTATTGTATTGGCCGACCTGTCGGGACGTGTTATTACTCACATCGTAGTTGGGAGCATTGGGCCTAGGGATGAAGTTGTCCATTGGTCGTGTGATGACTGATGAAGAGTAGGACAGATGAGCTCTGTCCTCCAATGGTACCTGAGAATCACGAGGTTATCTTTATTTGCGAAGAAAACACGACGAGCAATTTAAACTTGATAGGAAAGGTTGTTGTTCGGGTGATAAACAAGCTTGGAAATAAAATGTAAAAGGCGTAAAAAATACTAATAAATTCGAAACATGTTGGTGAATACTCATGTGAGAATCACGTGGTTTTGTCGCGCCAAAAATATAATAACTAGAGTGTTTATCACGTTTAAGATGACTAGAGCGCGCATTCAAAAGTGTAGGTGAGAGAGAGAGTGACGAGGAGGCCGAGCACGCTGAGGAGGCACTCGCGTCGCGGCTCGCAACGCGGCCATCAAAAAGACCGCCAGTTCAAACCTTTCGCATATCCGTTTGCAAACAGGTACGGATGGAATACGAAATAAATATTAGTTCAGAATCGCACAGGGTACCACATAAATCTGCCTCAAGCCACACCCTCAAAAATGTTAGTTGAAATGATCTTGAGAAGCAAGCCTATAGGGTAACTTCCCTTTGCTTTAATATTCTACGATTTTTTTGACATAGAAAAGTTGAATTCGATTAATTAAGATTGTTAGCACGATTCAGAAATACACTTGCGGCTCCTCAGCTGATAAAAATCGTCTTGACAAGCCACTCTCCTACCGTAATGCGAAATCAAAATTGCCACCATGATTGAAACTCCCACCGGGATATCCCTGTAAAATTTTCCCGATAAATGTAAGTCAAATCGTTATCAAACTTTTTACTACAATAAATTTACTGTTTGATTCAAAATACTTGAAAATATGTTGAATATGCACCGAGTAACGCAGTGAGATCAAATGACAGCCTATGAAGCTTTCGTGTCTAACCTGCCGAACATATTTTCAGCGATAAACATAGTCTAGACAGCTGAATCAAAATCGTGCATTCATATTGGGTCGCTCATAACTTCGTTTATAAGACGTAGTTAGTTGATAAATGACATTTCACTTCTCCTCAGCAACACCGCCAATAGATTGTTGAGTTGCTTAGTCGGACACTTTTGCCATTCACTCACTGTTTACTCGAAAGCATATTTATTATCCGCGTCCATGCTTCTGTTTCATTATTCACTAATTCAGGCGAATGGCGGCGTCTCGATTGCGTCTCCTTCTTCCTCATTCGAGGGCGACCATTGGGGCGTCGACCTCACAGTCGAGAAACTCACACACGATCTGGTATCCCGATGCAAAATTCGAGAGGGAGTTCAAGGTGAAAATTAGTTATTTGATTCGAGTTTGCTAGTCTTTGCGTGACCTTTTGACAATTCTGAGCATATTACAATATAAGGAATGCTGTTGTGTTTCTTTCGATGGCCGAACTGAACTGGAATCGAATTAGACTCGAAAATTGGGCAGGCGTTTGAGTGCACGATTTATAGCTAGTACGTTGGTCATCTTTTTGTTTATTAAACCGAGTTTATTATTATAATTATTCTGATTCCAGACTGCCGGTACCCTTGGGAAGCTGTGGAACACACCGACGACTGAGTATGATAAGCAATTGGGCTTGGATAAGCTGCAAAGACTGATGAATAGCGAGCCCGTTATGAGTGACACTTTCGATGGAAAGAAACGGTCAGTTAATTTGTAATTGGCTCTGAAAAATGCAATTGTTGTTTTATAATATGTGAAACATAATTGCAGTGCTTTCTAGAGTAGTTTGACCAATATTCGGTTGCTAGTTTACAAATAGCATCAAATTTATTACGGACCGTCTGTGTACTAGTGAAACAGACCTTTCCTCATTCACGATTGCCAAAAACAATTTTTTAATATTTTTGAAACTAATAAATTGCAGTGAAAAGGTGCTGGAGAATATGATTCTCAACTTCGGCCCTCAACATCCGGCTGCTCACGGAGTGTTGCGACTCGTACTCAAATTAGAGGGAGAGGTTATTTTTTATTTTCTTTTACGTTCTATTCTGTTTCATGATTTGTTTTTTATATTTATTCTTCTTATCTCTGTCATGTTTAGGTTATCATCAAAGCCATCCCTCATATCGGTCTTCTTCATAGAGCTACCGAGAAGCTCATTGAACACAAGACGTACACTCAGGTGATTATTAGTCGTCTGAAAAACATTTTAAAATTATTCTATTATTTTTAAAATTCATTTTCACTTCCAGGCACTCCCCTACATGGATCGTCTCGATTACGTCTCTATGATGTGCAACGAGCAAGCGTGGTCACTCACTGTTGAGAAACTGCTTGGTATCGACATTCCTCCCAGAGCCAAGTACATCCGAAGTAAGCAATTCTCATAAAAATACTGTCCATGGTCAAATATTATCAGTAATTTAGCAAATATTTTCAGCCCTCTTCGGAGAGTTGACTCGAATCCAGAACCACATCATGGGCATTACCACTCATGCCCTCGATATCGGAGCCATGACGCCCTTCTTCTGGATGTTCGAGGGTCAGTTTTATGAACATTAGAAGCGTGTGGAGTTCGTCGGAAAATGGTTGAGTATCACTCATTCTTGAAATGAAATTTTGGGGTTGGATGGAACTTACAGAATTTTAATTATATTTTTAATACTATTGTTCCAGAGCGAGAGAAGCTCTTCGAGTTCTCCGAGCGTGTCTCTGGCGCCCGAATGCACGCGAATTACGTGCGACCGGGAGGAGTAGCGTGGGATATGCCCCTCGGAATGATGGATGACATCTATGATTGGTAATATATTTCTACTGTCCACCGTCAGATTAATTTTCAGGGCCGTCAAATTCCCCGAGAGAATCGACGAACTCGAGGATATGCTCACTGAGAACAGAATCTGGAAGGCGCGAACCATTGATATCGGTGAGAATACAATTTCAGCTGTGTTTCTTTGTTTGTTAAATACAATATATCCATTGATTTTTAGGTCTTGTCTCTGCCGCCGATGCCCTCAACTGGGGATTCTCTGGAGTGATGGTGAGAGGATCGGGAATCAAACAGGACGTGAGGAAAACGCAACCATACGATGCTTATGGAGACGTGGAATTCGATGTTCCCATCGGAACTAAGGGAGATTGTTATGACAGGTGAGGAGAAAATGCAACCTAGTGCGCGGGCGGCACATTATAAATTTATTAAAATTAATTCACGAATCTAATGAAAATTTATTTGGCAAATGCACGTATCTGTTGATATTGTCATCGTGAAACATATCCGTGGGACTTTCGTTGCAATTTTCAGATATAGAATAAAAAAAATTAACTTCACTCCTAAAGGCGTTTATTATCGTCTAAATCTCATCAGTGGCCGTTGTGCTATGTAGAGGAGAATGGTGAATAGACGAAATAAAATAATCAAACGAGTGCGATGACAGATCAATAAACAGAACTGGAGGAGAAAAAAAGAACCAAAATGGAAGTTCATTTCATGTGTCAAAGTTGCAATCAATGACAATTTTAATTTGAAAACGCCTTTAAAATGTTTGAATAATCCAGAAGTATTGTTCATCTCGGGGTAGTACCCCGAATTGTAAATTCTATCTCGGAAAACTCATTTGGGAAATTCATTTTTCGGAATATGTTTCTCGAGAAAGGCCATTGTGTAAGGACACCAGTCGGAAAGGGTTGAGTGGGAAGGAATAATAGGGAATAAAGAGATTAGAAAAGTATTAATGTAAATTATTTTTTGAGAAGTCTTATCTCGTAAATTTTTTATTGGAAATGCCTAAGTGGGAAAGTCATTACTGTAATTTTTATCGTAAAAAATATTGAATGGTAGCTTACAATTGGGATTATTTTTTGTGATACAACAGTACTGGAGCGTATGGTACTCGTGTTACAGTAGGGAAAGGGTATGGTACTCGAGTTCCGGTAGGAATATGGTACTCACGTTAAGGTAGAGGGCAACGGAAACCTGATTAAGGGTTAGTTATGGGTAGGTTGGGTATTGGTATCCTGTCCTTGACACACGGAGGAGAATTTGGCTGCGAAAACGTTCTAATTTCCAACATTTCCGGATTTCCAACATAAAATTTACGAAATGAGACTTCCCAAGAAATAATTTACATTTTCAGCTTTCCAAGTTCGTTGTTTCCCAAATTAGATTTCCAAACCGACTCATTCTGACTCTCATCTTCCCAAGTGACCGGTTACGAAAGGGGCATTTCCAAAGTGAGATTTACAACGCCATTGTTTCCAGTGAAACACATTCCGAAACCGGATTTCTCAGAAAAAAATTCTCAAAAATGAATTTACGAAACCAAATTTACAATTCGGGGTAGTACCCATCTCGGGAAGTATCGTATTATTGATTGCGCGAGAGAACACCTAAAGAGCCACTTGGACTATTCCGTCTGTCCGTTTGTGAGGGGGAAGTCTGGTGTAGGAAGAAGAAAGAAAGCACAATCAGCCGCTTCTGGGCTCTGATCGGGTGTGAATGGTCATACCTTTAGTCTTTGAATCTCTCTCTCGGGATAAGTGCGAGGGATTAGGAGGGAGAAGGGACAGGTGGACTGGAATGACAATGGGTCAGATACAGTACTCTCCCACACTCAGTTTGCGATAAACACATGAAATTGTTCTCAGGGTGTAATAAATTTTGAAATATTTAAAAAGTGATAGGGAATGTTGCCATGCTATCGTAGATCAATCTAAAATTGCAGATACATGTGCCGAGTGGAGGAGATGAGGCAATCACTGAATATCATCCACCAGTGTCTGAATAAGATGCCTAAGGGAGAAATCAAGGTGGACGACCACAAGATCGTTCCTCCCAAGAGAGCCGAGATGAAGGTGAGAGGAGGGGAAAGGAGGGGAAGGAAGGAGAGAGTGGGAGTGGGAAGGGAAAACAGGAGGAACCCATGCCATAAAAAGAGGGGGAAAGGCAGATGACTCGCCATGAGTGAGCAGACGGAGTCAGTGAGAGTGCCTATTAGCTACCGTAGTCCACCTGATGGACGAAAGGAATCCACCACTCACATTATATTTTGTGAAAAAGCGCAAAGTATCTTAAAATTTCGGGAAGTGCTTAAAAATAAATATTAATAATTTAATTAATTAATTCAGGACAGCATGGAGTCGCTCATTCATCACTTTAAGTTCTTCACAGAGGGATTCCAGGTGTGTATTGATTCAATCAAAAAGCGATCAAATATCTCGAAAGAGTCGAAAATTAAAATAAGTGGACTATGGATTTAAAAAAAATCAAATAAGTTTATTCTAATTCTTTTTCTCCCAATTACGCCCCCATTGATTTCTTAAAACGCGTTATCTGTAAGAACGCAGGAAGAAGTGTACAAAAATTTCAAAAACGTCGCCCAGAGCTCATACTTGTGGGGCATGACCCCTTGGGGGAGTACAACTTTTGAATACACTTTGGACCCAAAATATTGATCTTTGATCTTTGAAATCGAGATTTTCAAACTTCATATTTGGGTATCGAGTAATAGCTCATTCGAAAGAGCATGAAAAGTTATGTTTCCAGTCATAAGGATTTTCAATTTGATGCATTCTGTCAAAAGTTATGCTTCAAAGCATTCCACTTTTTGTCAAAATGACTAATTATTGATTTGGCTACCCACTATGCTATTATTTCCACGCTCCTATTTTTACATATAATATGTAATAACCATTGATAAAAAACATGAACACTTATCCGGAGTACATTTTCACGCCCAATGTACCCATGTCGACGTCCTTCCATGGTCCACCAGTAAACAAGCTAAATTTCGAATCGGGCAAAATATTTTTATTGCACTCTCAATGGCTACCATAGTGAACAGGGACCATGGAAGCGTTATTTGGAACAACTTTTGTGTTCATTGCAAATAGCTACAATGAGGATAAGACATGGTAATTTCAGAAAATCAAAAAATCAACTTTTCAAAATTTCAATATTTTGAAAGCTTATATGTCAACTCTTTCTTCATTAATCTGACCATTTTCAAAGGGAAATAACTTAGTTTAACTAGAACTTCGATTTTTCAAAGTTTAAAGTAAAATGCTTAGAAAAAAAATTTCAACTCATTTTTGAGCCAAGAAATTTCTGGCAAATTTTTCATGAAAATTTTTGTCTTACGGAATCGTCTCAAAAGTTATAAAATATCGCCATATGGTCTGTTAGACGGATTTAAGTTGATAACGCGATAATATAAGCCGAATAATTCGACTTCTGAATTATTGAAATACCCTCGTGCAGCGAAAAACCCTAGGTTGCGCACGGTTGGACGTCGATATGGGTACATTGGGCGTGAAAATGTACCACGGATAAGTGTTCATGTTTTTCCTCAATTGTTATTACGTATTATATGTAAAAATAGGAGCGTGGAAATGATAGCATAGTGGGTAGCCAAATCAATAATTGCTCATTTTGACAAAAAGTGGAATGCTTTGAAGCATAACTTTTGACAGAATGCATCGAATTGAAAATCCTTTTTACTGGCAACATAACTTTTCATGGTCCTTCGAATGAGCTATTACTCGATACCCAAATATGAAGTTTGAAAATCTCATTTATTGAGTGGTCATGGTTGGGTGAATATTTCGGTTAATTGGGCATGAAAATGTGCCCCGGAACAATTTCCATAATTTTTCTTACTAAAAAATACATGAGATATCAAAAAATAGGAGCGTGGAAATAAGAACTTCATATGCAGCAGAATCGATATTTGCAGAATCGGACGAAAAAATGAATATTATGAGGCATAACTTTTGAAAGAATGCATCAAATTGAAAATCCTTTTAACTGGAAACATAACTTTTCATGCTCGTTCGAATGAGCTATTACTCGATACCCAAATATAAAGTTTGAAAATCGAGAGTTCAAAGATCAAAGATCAATATTTTGGGTCCAAACTATAATCAAAAGTTGCACTGCCCCTAGGGGTCATACTCCCGAAGTATGAGCCCTGGGCGACGTTTTTGAAAAATTTGTACACTATTCTGACCATTTCACTGCAGTCTTACAGAGAACGCGTTTTAAAAAGGCGAGAAAACAGCCAAAAGCAGTCAGTATAATATCAGATATTTTGTGATGCCGAAATACCAATAAGTTTAACGAAAAAATAAATCTAAAGAAAGAAATGCGTGAAACACAACTGCGATAATTTAATATTTCGTCAGATTGCCCGGTTGAGATCTATGATCTGATGGGATATTAAATATGATACTTCTTTACTTACTTTCTACTTACTTTCCACTTACTTACTTTAAAGCTTTATGAATGGAAATTAATGACGAAAAATATATAAATAAATTAAATTGGCATTCTCAGGTGCCTCCCGGCGCTTCCTACGTCCCGATTGAGGCTCCCAAGGGCGAGTTCGGAGTCTATATTGTCGCCGACGGAACGAGCAAACCTTACCGGTACGTTTTCCGTTAATGACGTAAACAGAACTAAGGGAGTACCTCAAAATCGCCTATTTCTATGCTGTGGATTGATGAGTGTTCTCATTGAAGGGCGTTCATTCGTGCCCCTGGCTTCCCTCATCTCGCCGCTATTCACGATGTTTGCTACATGGCCCTCATTGCTGACGTCGTTGCTGTTATCGGAACGATGGATATTGTGTTTGGAGAGGTCGATCGATAGTCTCGCTCCCTTCTTTGTTTCCACTGTAGCGAAAGTCAGTTTTTTCCATGCATTAAACGAGTAAAGAGATGAAATTTGATATTTTCGTACCAGGCTTACACAATCACAATACCAAGGAAAGGATTCTCTCAGGAAAATGGAAAAGATAGTGAATTCAGTGTGCTAGCCCCTTTTCAAAGTGTATGCTTCAATCGATAAACTATAAGTCGAGTAATGCACTCATTCGTTCCTCTCTGATAAGATAAAGCCATTCGATCGACTATTTATCAATGCTCTCTCATTGGGCTCGCTCTAACCGAACAACTGACCTCTCTCAAAGATAGAAAGAGAGAGAACAATCGATGGTTATCCAACCATATCTTTCCTCAAATTATCTAGACAATGATTGATAAAATAATGTAACCCGTACGATAATACCATAATATTGATGTGGATATCATGGTACTATCAATAAGAAGATGGGTATACGGTAGAGAATCGTCGGGTAAAAAAATACTCTAATTTATGTCGATATTTGATGATCGCATGACAATCTCCTCTTATTGGTAATGAATTCCAATCTCCCGGCTTAATTACATTTCGCCTCTGCCAAAGTAGTCAAACTTTGGTCGTGTGCGATGCAGCTCGAAGTCGAATGAACTTCTCCAAATTTGTACTCAACTCACTTCATTTGACCTCACCGACACGAAATTGCAACTGTCTTCTCCGTTCGCGACCCGTGCGACTGGACAGGTCGTAGATTGGAAAAGGGGCGTGGCTGGAAGTCCTCAGGGAAGGAGAGAACCGTCTTCGTGTCTGGTACCCTCTTGCCCCACTTGTCTCTCTCATCTCCTCTCCTCCTCGTTCTCTCTCCCACCATTCAATCCCTCCCCCTCTCGTGTGTGCGCGCCACTCTCTCCCCTCTGTGCTCCCTCACTATTTTCGTCCCATTTTTGTATAATACTATATTCGATATCGAGCACTGTCCACCCTTCCCCCATTCCAGAGCCGAGTTTGAAGTGACCTCATAATCAAGCCAACTCGCCTCGTGTCATCGGCAGTCTTCTGTGAGTGAGGCCACCATGGTTGAAGAATATTCGAGGAGTTCCATCGCGGGAGAAGATGTTAAAATGACAGAGGAAATGAGAAAGGCCATCGACAATTGTCAGGAATTCCTCAAGAAGCTATCAAACGGTCAGTTCTTTCTCTTTCCTGGGCTATCGAAAATGCAATGGACTGCTAGTGCACCACCTGTCGAGTTTTGCAATAAAAAAGGCTAAATATCGATCGTAGTGGGTAATAAGTACCCATTACTATTTTATTATGCCTAAAATATGCCGATGATTTTGTGGTCTAAAACTAAAACGAGAGCCATGCTCGTTTCCACTCCCCTCCACTCGCCCCACTTATCGATTTTCTCCATGATTGGCGAGTGATCGAGGGCAATCTGAGTCGATTGGCGAGTCGGTAGACATAGTTTTGTCCTATAAAACCAATAATAAAATAAAATTTCTATATTTTAATAATTAAAATAAACTAAATCGGTATTAGTCGCAATTTGTAGTTTGTAGTGGGTAGTTTTCGACGGGTTTTCACCTTCTGCACTGCGACTGTGGTAATATTAGTTTATGGGCAGTATAAGACGATCTCTGTCAATTCTCGATCAATAATTGGCTCAATCGAAACAACGGTATTAAGCAGGGAACGAGCCTCCCTCTACTCTAAATCAATCGATGCTTAGTGGGGAAGAAAGAGTGGAGTCATCTACTCGATTGGTCTTCTTTGACCCCCGCCATCTCCCCCATATACGACTTTTCCCTCTAGGAAGGTGTGAGTCCGTCACAAGCTGAGAGAGGGGGAAAGGGCTCTTAGGTGCGCGCGCCAATCACGTGGCGATCAATCGATACGGCAGGGGAGGGAGAGGGAGGGGGAAGAAACGATCACAGACCAAAAATATACAATTTTCGCCTTAAGGAGACTTCATCTGCATTTGTACTCGTAATGGAGTTTTCAATGCACAGTCAAGACAGACACAAGAGCATTTTATCCTCGATGTCAAGAGTCCTCTCATTTCTCATAAAATCGCCGTTGCAAATGAATACTGGTTAGTGAAACTCCCTGGGGCGAATACGGTATTCGATAAACCTAGAGCACCGTTTTCGTCAACATGTGGGTCTCTCAAAGCATGATAGAAATTATTTTAATATCTCAGGGCAAAATATTTCCGTCCGAAGTTGGAGCGTGATTTTGTCAACAAAATGGTTACTGAGGATACTGAGACGAATTTGCTTGGTCTTCCATCTGAGATGATTGTCCCTGAGTCCATTCAACGGAAAGGAACGAGGAAGAGTTTTCGAAGGGAGAAAACCCCTGAGAAGGTGAGAAAATGATTCATAGTCTGAGGTGGGTTACGGTAGTACATGGCATTTGATCGTTGATCTTTGATTTACCACAGGAGCTTCTCAAGCCGGAAACGTATTTGGTGACAATGGAGGGAGTCTTCATGGTCATTGACCGAGCTGCGGTATCTGGCTACAGTAAGGAATTGAAACTGGACGAGAATCGGATAACGGATGGCATCCTCGTTCCGTTCATGTCAGATGAATTCAAGTCACTTCCCTTCTTCCCCAAGGATAATCGTCATTCGAATGGACAAGCTGCACATCCAAGGTACGGTGTGTCTCTCCCCTCCCCCCGCTCTTTCTCCACCCTCCTCTCGTGTGGCCTAGCCGCAACGCGCGCACGCGACGCGTCTCTCCAACAAAAAGATTAGGGAATGCAAGGAGAGGGGGTGAACAAGAGAGACCAAGTATACAGGGATAGATGGAATCCATAAAGAGGGACCAATCGGTGGATGGGAATGGTGTCTCTTGCAGAGAGGAATCTGCCGAATTGAGGCCGAGTCACGATGATATGGTTGCTGTAACGAGGAAATTCTCTGGAACTGAGCCTGTGAAGGAGGAAGAGAAGGCTGATGAGACATTCGAATCAGCTGAAGAGCAAGGCCAAGATGGAGGAGAAGCAATGGATATTGTCGCGTCGGTCAACGTCGATCCTCAGGTGAGATGAGTCTAAATATAGAAATATTTGATTTGAGCTGGTGGGCTGGTGCCAAATCAAAATTGTGGAAACCCTCTATGCATTGATGCAACTCGTGTGAAGTGCTGATTGCAGGTTGCAACACCAGAGAAGATGCCTTCTCTCGCCCGTGAGGAGAAGAAAGGGGAACTGAAGACTAAGAAGGAAGAGAAACCTCAGACTCTCGCTACCATCTTCCAATCTCTGGCTCCCCTCAAGCCATCCACCAGTTGTTCCTCTGGCCAACCATCACTATCTTCCAACAAGCCTTCAACCAGTGGCTCATCTTCCAAGTCTTCCCATCAACCCTCCACTAAGCCGGTATCGAACGGATTTGGTGGATCTTTGCACGAGAAGATGGAGACTGAGGAGTCGAATGAAGGGACTGTCGCCTCTCAGAAGTCACGATCAGGAAGATCCAGAGTGAGTTTCGAATCTGAATGTGGGGATGCCACTTGTAAATTTTAATTTAAAAAATAAATTCAAGTTATTACAGAGCCGATGGGTTGACCGAGTGATTCCTCCATTGGAAGAAAAGAGAACACCGAAGAGTACCTCCAAGAAGAGAGAAGCAGACGAGTTGTTCAACGGCTCGGCCAAGAAGCACAAGGAGCGATCGAACTCTGAAGTCTCCAATGGATCCTCCGTTTCTCCTCCTCCCTTTCTCGAACCACAAGCGCCCATGCAAGAGCCCGTCGCGGAGAAACTCAGGAAAGCAAGGTATGTTGAGATAGAGGGGGGACGGAAGTGGATGGGAGAGAATAGTGAGTGCAGATTTATATTGACAGTTGCAGGATCGCCAACCTGCAATCTCGCCTTTTGCCTGTGAACGAAGACGAACCCGGCCCCTCGAATGCTCCTCCTCCTGCCCCTCCCGCTCTCATTTCCGTCAAGGTATACCACCAAAATTCATGGGTTTATCGTATTCTATTCTTTCCCTATCTCGTTACAGCTGCATCATAAATCGATCTTCAATCCTCCATTTAAGAAGGAGTCCTTGTCGGTTGTGGAGAGTCGCGATAGAGTCAAGAGGAGGACAGGCAAGGTATGCAGTTACCGAAGTCCTTTTAGGATACGCTAGACATAGTAATTTATTTAATTAGTTGCAGGACAGAGATAGCCAGTCTTCCTCTGACTCGACTGCTTCCTCTTCCAAGTCTGCTCTCTTCGCGAATGGTCCTGTGATTGGAGTGAAACTTCCCGTGCTGGAACTATTTGGAGGAAAGACTGTCAAACAAGAGGTTCTTCCCGAAGAAACGAAAGAGGAGACGAACAAGCGAACGAAGAGGAAGAAGAATGGAGAGAATGAGGAACCTCCTCAAAAGACGAGACAATCGGTGAGGGCGAGAGAGAGAGAGGTTGTGTGCAAACACCATACGCACATAATTAGTCGACCAATTAATTATTCATGCATTGCAGTACCACCGAAACGCGAGTGACAAGACGCGACAAGCCATGAAGGCAGCTCTGACGGGAACTGGATCGGGTGGATCGGGAGATGAATCATACGGTACGCTGCCCCTTCCTTAACATAATGTTATTTAATATTTAAAATATAATTTTAGATAAAACTTTTCAGGGAAGTCGAAGGCTCGAGGCAGCGACAATTCCGATGGCGGAGACGAGTACAATACCCCTCCCACGACGGACGACGAAGAGGAGATAGAGATGGATCCACTCATTCGTCTTCTTACCTTCCATAACTACCAGCCCATTCTGGATATTAAGATTCCCCAAGAGATCGCCATCTCTCTCAACCGAATCAAGAAGAGGATTGACTCCGGAAAGATCGACCCGATTCGACTGAGCGAGATCAGGGCGGAATTGGAATATCCAATGGACGATGATCGTATCGCTCAAATCAGAGTGGAATTGGGTTCCGGAAGTGACGAAGACGAGGAGGAAGAAGAAGAACGAATGGATGAGTCTGCCCCCGTCGAGCCCAAGATCGAATTCGACCCTGAATCCGAGGTCTCTTTCTGGGTCGAAGGAGCTCAAATCCCTCTAGGATCCGTCTTTCACGTCACAATCGATCGGAATGAGACTGACCCTGAGTTGATTCGTCGCAATGACGATTTGATGGCTCAAGTGAAGCAGAGCAAGATCGACAATGCAGCGAAGGAGATGAAATTGAGGCAGAAGAAGACGAGGGAAAGGACAATGGAGCAGAGTGTGAAGAGTGAGGCTGTTGTGGTGAAGAAGGAGGAGAAGAAAGAGAAGAAAGAGAAGAAGTCCAAGAAGGAAAAAGCGAGTAGAGAGGCGAGTGAGGAGAAGAAGGAGGAGAGATCGGGTCAAGTCTATTCCGATAGAGACGACTATTTCGCTCAAGTGATGAAAGGTGATGCGCATATGTCTCCCGGCGGATTCTATTCTAGAAGGTGATTATTGGTGTTTTTTATTTAGAAACTGGAAAATATTAATTATTTTTTCCTCATTTGCCTATATTTTTTCCTCATTTCAGCCTGGCACCTCTCTACAAGGAGAGCAACGATTTCTACAAGAGTCTCACGAAGTCTGAAGCGGTGAGTTCACCCACCCTCCTTCCACTCTAACCTTGTTTACAGTCTCTCGAGTGGTACCGTCGTCCTTCCGTCGGTCCCGACGCCAACGGTCTCGTCTACCACGTCTCCGGGAGGACAGTCAGGGTCGGAACCAAGGCTGCTGATGTGAGTGGCGATGTGTGGGATGTAATATTTTTATTTCTTCTTGATTGTAAAATATTTAATGTTCTCCTCTGCAGGAGTGCACGTACCAACTGGAAGATCTGCACAACCATCGCGAGTTTCGAATTGGTCAGATTGTTTGGGCCAAGTTCCAGAAGGAATTCTGGCCTGGATACATCAGATCGTTCATTCCCGCGGGCAAATTGGAGGAGTACAAGGGAGATGTGGTGAGTGAGGGGAATTAGTAGTATTTAATTATTGGGTCGGGATTTTAAAATATTTAAAAATAACAATTAATAAAAAACATTGTAGATGATGATCTCGTGGATTGGCGAGGCGAAACCCGACGTGAGGGGAATCAATCGACTGCAGCACAATTACATCTGCTATGCAGACGTCTTCCACTTCGATCTCTACTTCCCCGCCATGTCAGCTTTTTAGAATTTTAAAGATTTTTCTAGATTGATATTTTGTTTTTTGTTGTTGTTCTCCTCTCAAATCCTCCTTTCAGGTACATGCCGGCCAAGGGTGACAAACTGTATCCCATCGCTGTCGGCATGGCCATCTCCTATGATGGACGACCCGGATACTGGGAAGAGTGAGTATTTGGGTTACTGTTTCTAATTTGGGTTACGGTAGTTTCAAACATACTGTAATTCGCCTCTCCAGGCACATCACCAAGTCCGTTTACGATGTGATGACGTCTCTCACTGCCAACACTTCGTCGATCCCCGCCACTCAAATGGCCCGAATTCTCTCTGATGCCAAGCCTAAGAATCCGACTCCTTCAGCGGTGAGTTTGATGGAGAGGAGGCGGAAATGGAGAAGAGAGAGGAGAGGAGGGAAGGGGCGGAGGAAGGGAAGGGGAGAGAGCCAAGTTGTGGGGAGGATTGAGTGTAGGACGCCTCCCTATCGATTCGGAAAGAGCGTGAGAGAGTGTGGTGGGAGTGGAGGGGCAGTGGAGGGGAGGGGGAGAGGATAGACAGCGAAAGCGGGAGGTACCGTACTACCTAGGTGAGGCAATCGAGGACTGACTTCTTTTGCAGAGCGATGCTGCGATTAAGATGATTTCATCGAAGGAGAAGATCCACTTCGAGTGCACGTACAACGGCGAGTACTGTGGTCGAAACAAGAACAGATTCGTGCCTAAATTGGACAGTTGCGAGTGAGTTTCATTCCAGAAAAATCTAATTTTTGGGTTTTCATAGTCGAATTACAACGTAATCATCGCTCAGAGCACTGGGCATCGATCCACAGCTTGTTGATGATTCGGTGGAAGACGATTTCACTCTCACTCCCAAGATGAACTACGCTTCCTCTGCTAAGGTTACCTTTTTATTTCAATATTTTTTTTTAAATTATCAATTGCAGACCTCTGGTCTCTCCTTTCAACCTCTGGTGGACATCGACTACAGCTACTCGATGTACTCGCACACTCCGGCGGTGGCCGATTACACCATCTGGGTGCAGTATCTGGACGAGACGAATGTGGAGCAGTGCGTTCCCATCTACAAGAATCCTCGAGGAATTCCCATCGATGAGGAGATCAAAGAGAAGCCG
Organism: Pristionchus maxplancki; assembly: GCA_900490775.1. NCBI lineage: Eukaryota > Metazoa > Nematoda > Chromadorea > Rhabditida > Neodiplogasteridae > Pristionchus > Pristionchus maxplancki. The sequence goes on along the minus strand of LS573050.1, from coordinate 275,818 downwards.
AAATTACCTTATGATGAGGTGAGTTGATTAGAAAACCCCATGCACGCTTTCACCCTATTCGTCCAGGGGTTTCTGTTGTTTCGTCCCTTTGTGTTCCTTCTTTAACTGGGAATCATCGTCGAGTCGCACTGCACTCTACTAATGTTGTATCTCCTAGATGTGCAAACCGATGTTCTTCCCCGATGGGTCGACAGCCAAGAATGTCCTCGATGTGCAGTGGAGGGAGATCATGAGAGAGAAGTGCATCGATGATGGCAAACCCATTCCTCCCGAGTTCCTCGAACCAGACAATAAGGTGAGCTGCCAAGCACCATCTCATCCCACACGCTCACTCGCACTGTGTCGGTGATTAGTGTGAGCAATGGGGGATATTTTTCATTGTTTCTCCCTGAGAATGATGTCTTTCTTTCAGAGGAAGTCTGGTCCTGCTGCTGTTCCAGCGAAGGTTCCCGTCTCCGTCAAGAGTGAAGTGACTTCTCACGAGGTTCTCCATTTGATGTCCATCAGGCAGAAGGCGATCGATCCAGAGTCGAAGTTCGACGATGAGGAGGTGAGGATCGCATCCAGACGATCAGTGATAAATTATTTTCCTTTGTAGTGGCAGAAGAACACTGCGAAATGCGTCGAGCACAGACAACTCGAATTCGACGCCAAGGAGAAGAGAATCGGAAGTGCGATCGAGAAGCAAGAGCAGATGAAGAAACAGAAGTTGGAGATGGAGGTGAGATCCAACCCCTAATCTACGACCGAAATTCGTCACAAAATTCAACCAATTAATTTAGGCCGCTGCCAAGCGCGAGAGGGAAGAGAAGGCTCTGAATCGATCGATGCGTAATGGTCCCGTCATCGACCCCATCCCAGTTTGGAAAGTGGCCAAGAAGGGACCTCGTCTCTCCAAGGATTCCGAAGTTCCCTCTCCAGTCCCCGTCACTCCCAAGCTGATTGTCAAGAGGGGAAGACCTTCCAAGGGCAGTGAAACCAAATCAGTCGAGCCGAAGATTATCGAGGTCAAATCCATAGAGCCAGTGCCTGTTGAGGCTGTGAAACCCCTTGAAGCTGCAACTCCCAGATCCAGGAAGAAGAAGTGAAATCTTCCTACCCATTTGTTTTCTATTTTTTTTATATATCTGTATTTTACCCCCATCAAAGTGTACCTGCATGACTAGGGCAAAACTAAATGATTTTGAACATACGGGTGTCAGAATTACGTCGTGATAGTACATAGTATCGCATGCTAAGGGCCGGTACCTTCATTATGTTTTCGTCATATTATCCCTTTTATATATTTATTATATCAGAACCCTCGTCAGATTGTTTATCACTAATAAGTATTTATAATATATTGAAAGGACAGTAGAGAGCCCATCCCCCAGGACACATCCTATTCCCCCGTGGTAAAGTAGTGGGTTGCCGTATTCCTATGGAATAAGGAGATTAGCTATTTCACGTGTAGTGCCGACTCGTCATTGTGAGGTCGATAGTTTTGGCTATTTTGAATCAGTACCAGTACAGTTTCCGTAGTCATTGCCCTCCGCCACACTTTCATCGTTAGCATAGTAGACCGATTGCCCCCCTCATTCCTCGTGTCTCTTCCACGTTCATCTCAACTCTCCCAATACTTGTATCATACTACCTGACACTTCTCACTATCTCAACATTGTTGAATGAGCATTATTCTTAATAAAAATGTCACATTTAAGTGATCAGACCACAAAATGCCACACAGTACCACAGGAGTGCCCTATTTTTTCGACAACTGCGTCAAAGTGGCTGCCATTTTTCAAACGGAACCTTACGTGGGCATCAGTGTTTCCGCGGAGAGGAAATGATCGCAGTCAATCTTCTTCTCGTCCTTTCCTCGCACCATCCATTCAGACGCTCCTCCTCTCCCTCTTTCAGATACACTCCTGCCCCAATCTCCTCCCACTAGCTACGCATGATATCCCATTCTTACTTAATGGGTTATCTTCGAGGTCCCTTCATTTCGATCCAGGACCTTCTTGGCCTCTCCTTTTCAGTCTTGGCTTCTGAGCGAATAGGAATACTGGGGCTCTACTATACACAATTGTCTGGTTACGGTAGTATTGATCTCGATTTCGGTGCATTCTCTGAATTTTATCGCGGGTTACGGTAGGATTCCTATGCACAGTTTCACGATGGGATGTTGCTAATAAGGGTAAACATTTCTAGTGTGAAGAAAAAGAGAAATGGGAGATTTCGCACGTTACCCTCTAATTCTCAATCTATCCCTGTCATGTCTCTCCTCTAGCGTCTCAAAAAGGGTGGTTGCATATGTTTCCTCCTCAATTATCGAATTCTTCCGTCGTTTTTGTCGCTTTTAACTGTTTCCATGCTTCTTTCAGCAATTAGGCGGTAATATTAAACTGTTTGTCGCTTTCTGAAGTCTACATCAGAGTTCTCTCTTGTTTGTGGTGCATTGCGAACACATTCACAATTGGTCGAACCATCTGCCTTTTCCACTGTTCTTCACTGACCATCCCTGAAAGGGGATGTTTTACGGATTGCAGTGAATATGAAAGACGATACTGTTATGAAATTTTGTTCGGTGCTGTAAAATTCCACGGCATATAATTGTTACGATACAGGATAGGCCTTCGATCTTTCAACTCTTCCTGACTTTCCATTCTTCGTACATTTTCTCTTGTTATTTCATATCGAGTCCCATCAAGTCTCACGCCTCTCCCTTCCTAATGTCAACTCTCTTGTGATAATAACTTCACGTGTGTTTCATGAGGGTCTCTTCCTCGGCGTTGCCTAGTGATTCTCCCTTCTTCTTCATTCGGCCATTCCGTATTTTGCGTGACGATCTACTTTTCGCGATATTTCTTCTTATTACAGATCCTCGCATGGATCCCCACCTCGCTCGATTGCTGGCTCAAGGTGGTGTGCCTCAAGGGGTGAGATATTGTGGAAAGCAACTATGGATATTCGTTGTCCTCGAAGAATCCTTTTCTCATTCAGATGGATATGACCTCACTACTGGCATTCCTCTCGAGAGGCAACCTGACGAATGGATCTTCGTCCTCCCATCCAGTTCCTCCTCCCTCAACGCCGACAGTGAAGGTTGAGGACGTAGAAGCGTTTATGGCTAAGATGGAGGGACGCCCTTCCCATCCCTCGGCACTCCCGGTCCAGTCCCTCCAAAATCAGAACTCAATCCCGCCCATCCCCCCGTATCAAGGAAGCAACGGATTCAGCGGAATAGACGGATACCCTCCGTCTGCATTTACCCCTGTCCCTCGCTCTCTCTCTCGTCACCCCATGCAGCCTCTCCATCCCACCTCAGTCGAGAGACCGCCCCAATCAGTCACGGCCGCTCCCTATTTCCCGGTTCACCCTCATCAGGTCAAGCAGGAGGCACTCACCATTTCGCTTCCGGAACTGAAACGACAGACCTTGGGAGGAGGAAATCAGAGAAATCTGAATATGCTGGCACCTTCTGGCTTCCTGAACCCACTACCCTCTTCGGCGAGGATCGCAGGAGGTGCTGGAGGAGGGCCTCAGGCAACTTGTCCGCCAGGTGTTCTCGTCCAACCCCCATTCCCGTATCTCTCTTCTGATGCAATCATGAAGTATCATGCAGCTACTCGAGGAGCTCAGGGTGCCAATCCCCTCCCTTCTCAAGCCACGGTCAATGGAAAGCACACTCGGAAAGGTAGTGCCATCAAGGGAGTCCCTCCACTCTCTGGTCACTTCGTTGCTGGTGGAGTCCTGAGAGGAGACATACCTCGCTCTCCTCCTGGACCTCCACCCGGACCTCCCCCAGCCGGCAACCTTATCATCAATGGTTCTACGGCAACCACCACTCAGGGAGCACACATCCTAGTCCCCCCTCCTCCTCCCGCAGTCAACTCCATACCTCAACAGAGTGGTTTTACAGGAACCAATATTCAGGGAGGACACATCCTTGTTCCCCCTTATCGTCCCCAACCTCTCCCAGTCATCTCCAAGCCACAGCCGAGTGCTACCACTCGAACCACTAACCATGGAGGACAGATCCTTCTTCTCCCTCATCCTCCCCCATCTGAGCCGAATGCAATGGAATCGAAGAAGACTGCAGGAGTCTTTAATCAAGGAGGTCCATCCCAGCCTTCTCCTCATCTTTCTTATACTTCTCCATCTTCTGCTTCTCCTTCTTCTTCGACTGCTTCTTCATCAAAAGAAGAAGTGGAAGCGACTCGATCGGGTCCTTTCCTAGATCAAGATCGAAACCTGATTCTACCCAATGGAATCAAAATTACCATTCCCCATACAATTCTTACGGATGCTTTAAGAGACACCACTGAAGGAAATCTGGAAAAGGTGGGAGAACTAACGTGAGATTGCATGAAATACATAATTTCAGATCTGTAATCAACTCCTCATCAAGGGTCTCGCCTCACTCAAGCAGAAGAATGAGCAGTCGACAACGGATAAGGTATCAATTATGATCATGTCATCGAATTTTGATCGATAATTACTTATTTAAAAAAATGGACGATTTACAGCCTGGACCGAGCACTCACCTCGCTCCTCAGGGAGGTCAAACTCAGTCTCGTTGCTGCCCCACCTGTGGTGAACCGAGGACGGAGGTACGTAGTTGCCATTCTAAGTACAAACAATCTGTGGTATGGAATCTACAAAGGAAAGTGGCATACGAACCGCAAATAAGTTCTTTTAGACCGCCCATCAAGTAGTCCAGAATTTCAACTACCCTGCTCCTCCTCTAAACCAGGTATCAGAAACGTATGAGTGTTTGCTCGTGTGCAAACGAGTGAGAGGAAATAACAAAGACACTAATTTTACTCAGATCTTCGTGGTCAACTCGGGAGCAGTCATCTCTTTTGGTCGAAGCGGACCAATGACCATTAATCAGGTGAGAGAAAAGGAAAAAGTTTTCTTCGAACTAATAATTGTCATATTTTCAGGTGTCCGATGCTTCATTCAATGACTTGGTCACTTTACTCAATGCTTCCATGGTGAGTATTCCTCCAAATGAATTTTTTAAAGTTTTATTTCAGTCCTCGTCTTCACAGAAGGAGAAGGAGAAAGCTGACAGAAAGGTTAGAGGGTGTTGATTAGAAGGAATCATGAACAGATTCAGAAGGAGAAGAAGGAGAGGAAGAGGAAGGATGATACTATGGACGACACCGAGGAAACCTCCAATGGAAAGAAGAAAAAGTAACATATCAGGAGGCAATTTGTTTCTCATCACTAAGTTCTCATTCGTAACATTCTTAGATAGTTTAGATCTCGATTAGTCTAGCTATGATGTATGTACTTAAAGTACTCTTTTACTATGCACATATAATAATTTATCTAAAAGGCACACATTATTAAATCGAATCGCACGTAAGGTAATATTTTCGCGTCACGCAGAAACAGTCGCTATAAATCTTCTCCGTTCTTTCGATGTGTGATTTTATTCCTGCATCTGGAAAGGATAGGATTGAGATGTGAGGTTTATTCCGATTATATAACGATAATTTTTGGCTCTGGGCTTGAAGTTTCGCAAACCTGAAGGGAGTCTCTTCTTTTTCGCGATCTCTCTCACCACCTCTTATAATTCCATGTCTCACATCTCTAATTCGAATAGTTGGATGGTGCTGTCTTCATGTTTCAACTTCGTTTCCTTACTCTTCCCACTCGCTTTCATAAACATGATCAAATATTTGAACCGTGATCTGCTTCTTGAGCTTGAGATGAAGATCCTTCATCTCTTCTCTTCTTCCATACCCTCTGATTATCTGTCCATCTCTCTTCCAGACGTGAGCAGGGGCTGAATCCTGGGCGAATCCATGACAACGCTCGAGATTAGGCGAAAGCAATAGGGAGCATCACATAGCTTGGTTCCCTCCATTAATTTTCCCTTATATTCTCTCTGATTTCAGTTTCTTTTTTTTGCCTCCTATTTCTATTACGTTTCTTCCTCTACCAATTTTGATTCTTCATCGGATCCCTTTCACAATACTCCGTCATGACTTCTCTTACGTCAATCCTCTCATACTTTTCTGTTTTCATGGTTTTCTCTTCGAAATCATGAGGTGATTTGTGATGTCATTCCTCCCATTTGTTCTCAGATTCGAGATCTGATACGTGAATATCACGCGAACTACGCCACCTCTTTTTTGCATCAAATTGTAGTTGATCGGACACGCTTATAAACATGATATCACAGGTGTCTCTGACTCTTAAAATGGATCCAAACAAGCTGGCCCACCTTATGAGTCTTCATCTAAGTGCTGCTCAAGACCAACATCTCGTCATGAACGTAAGTAATCATTTTCTTGCATTTTACCCAAAAATACTAGATAGCCCATATTCAGGAAGACGGTAGGAACTCTTCTCTACCTCAGCATCTTCCTCCACCTGCATCACAACAGGTTATGAACAATGGGGCGGACTCGCAGCAGTCTCTGTCTCAACTCAATGGCAGTGTTCCCCCGCAGGTTTCCATTGGCTCCCAACCAGTCCCTGTTCCTCATGTTAGAGGGCAATTGGCTATCCACAACCAGGCCATTTATTCCCAGTTCGTCCTTCCTTATCAGAGAGTGTTTCCTCCTCTCATTGGTGTCCGCCCTGATGGACATTCGGTGGTTGAGCGAATGGACCGTCTTCCCCCACCCAACACTCCTGCCATGTTTCTCCAAGGTGGAACTGGAGCCCCCGTCGATCCCGTGGGAGGGCGGCCTGAGACCGTCGTCAATCCCTATGCTCTATACCATCCGGAGCGGCAGCCTCCCGGGCAGAGGAATGCACGTGGAAGAGGCGCTGCTCCTCGAGCTCCTCCGAAACCACGAAATCCGAGAATAAAGAAAGAGTGGGCTGAGATCGCAGTGCAGACCGCACCTCTTCCAATCTACTTGAGAGTTCCACGTCCGCCTATGACTGAACTGGAGAATTGCCGATACTGGAACGACATGACCCAAAACCACACGTTCACCGAGGATGGTCGACTGATCACTAGTGCACGTGATGAGCATGGAATCGTTCGACCAATCATATTTGAATCTGACGACGTCTTCAGCATGATCGAGGCAGCCTGCATAGAAAATCCGCGGGCGGTGAGATACTGCGGTAGAAAATGCAAAAAAAGATTGTCATTGCAGGGTGTAAATTGTTATGTGAGGGCGATAAGCCACCTAGAGAAACTCAATAAAGAGGTGAGTGCAGATGCCCAAGCAAGTTATCTTATGATTTTAGGTCGCCGAATGCGATAACAATGGAAATTTGACGAATGAAGTAGGTTCAATTATTTTGTTCGAAAACTTTGTACCTGCATTGATCAATCCTATTCAGGCACGCCATGTGTACACTATGTGGAAAATAATCGAATTAAGTGGTTACCTCAAGCTGAATGGAGTGTTCCAGGCCCCGCATCCAGTATGATTATAGAAAGGAAATATACATGATAACTATATTTTAGTTCCCTAACCCTCTCGCAAATATTCAATCTAATGACGTCTCGGCCTTCAAAGACTTCCAGAATCCAGTGCCTGCTCAAGTCTCTACACAGGTATAACCAAATGACTAAACATGCACGATTCAAAGACATTCAGAACATCCCTCATACGTCAAATGGAATTCAGATTGGAGATGGACTGAATCTCACCCATGAATCTCAGCCAAATTTCCAGGTATTCAAAAGAAGAAAATCGCAGCCGAGTAACCGAGTAGGGAACCATAGAGTTGTGGCAAAAACAAATGTAGAAAAGTTGGTAATCGATGGAATCGTTGAGTGCTCCCATCTTACTCCTGGTATTCAGATGCAGTCTCATCTAAGCGAATCGAATGGAAGTCGAATTCAGGATTCATTCCAGTCATTTCTCAAGGTATTATGGACGTATGTGAACTGATGAAATGGAATTTAAATTCTAGAAGGGGCTTTCAAAAATGAAAAATTTAATTATTAAAAAAAATCAGCAAAATTCGGCTCATTCGGCAAGCGCAGTGACTCCCAATCTGGACATTTGTCAGCCGGTCTCAGCAATCCAGAATACAAACCCTCCAGCTCTTACGTCTCAGCCAGATATTCAGGTGTGAAATAGGAGGGACCTTGTCTGAGCATAGAATAGCGAATTAGTGGAAGGAAACAAGGCTATGATTATTTTCAAAAGTTCTTGCTTTCAGAGAGGCCAATTAACTTCAGATGAGATTAGTAGACAGCAAATGTATCAGGATACCGCTGCAAGAGCAAATGGATATGAACACCGGCATCCGCCACATTTGCAGGTGGGTTATAAGTGGGGAGACGGCGACTTATTCTCTCGAATCTTGACTGAGCTGTGAGAAGGGAGGGGTAAATATAGAAGAGAACCTCAGAAGAAGATATATTTATTTGACATTCACACCTTTTAGGGGCTTACTTCACTCGCAAGTGTGTATGGCATACATGCAATTCCTCCGATAACAGCGACTGCGCATATTGCTAAACCTCAGGACGCATCTTCAGTAATTTCCCAGGTACGACATAGATGAGTCTATTATGATTAGCAAAGGGTAAAGTGTATTCTGAACAAGCAGACAAGCAAGTGTATTTCCATCTTCAGACCTATCTTCCGATATCCAGAGCCAATGAAGTCGATTGCAGCTCAAATATGAGTAAAATGCCACAAATTACTTCATTGAATCAATCTTTCAGGTTCCTCCTCCTCACGAGATGAAGGGACTCGAGGCAAGTGCAACAATGCCCGGACTGAATCAGGTATTACTTCGAGCTATGTATTTCTTCTCTTCGTGCTGCCACTCTCGCCTTTTTGTCTGCCGAGAGACCAACTGGATTGGAGAAATGAGAGGTTTCCAGATGGAGAAGACAGATCGAGGGAGATCACCGCCCATGGAAGAGGGAAGTTCGTCTAAGAAAATGAAGCACACTTGACGATGATGATATTATCGTTGTTCTCCCATTCCGATTCTATTCTTGTATCCCTAAATTGCATCTTAATAACTTGCCGTGAGATAATCCTTTCTAATGAAATCTGAGCAGTAGAACACAAACACAAAGATGAGACTCAGATGATGACCATTGCATGATTCTAGTATCTTTAGCATCTGCTTGCCTGGTTCGGTTATGTTTCTCTTAGCATAACACTCCTCAATTCTACTCCGTGAGAGTCTGAATGGCTAGGAGCAATATCGCCGAACAGCCATTACATATCTAAATTATTATCTTGATCTTCAGCGCTCCTTCCTATCAGTGGAAGAAGAAATACTTCATTTCTTCTTCCCATTCTTCTCCTTTTCCTATACTTCCTCGTCCCTTTCTTCTGATAATGTCGATAGCCTCTCTCTCTCTCCTCATCTCTTCTCATTCTCTAGTCGAATCTCAGGAGTGCATCCATGACAACCCTCCCTGCATTGAGAGTTTTTGAGCCTCACAAAGCCTCCCGCACAAAGTTTCTCTTCGTTTCTCTTAACGCGTGGGGATAGTACGGTAGTTTCAACTGCATTTTAACTCCAATTTGCAATGCAGTTGATCTCTTAGTAACTACATAATTTTGCTGCTCCAATTCTACAAAGGCCTCAATTAGATTGCCCATCCCCTATCGTTTAAAGCATTGTCCTTCATCAAATCGATCCCCGTTTTCTCTTGATAAGAAGGGTGCGAGGGTTTTTTTTTTTTGTGTTCTCACGCCAATATTCCATCGACTGCCGCAGTGGCCACCATTCAATCGACGTTCCGCGGCTCCTCTTTCTCTTATCGCTTATTTCTGGAAAAGTCTTGCACAGAATTGAGCGAATAGGACAGTCTCAACTATTACATCCTCATATTACCTCCTTGTCAGTTGGCTCTGCAATACCATAGTCGAGACATGTGAGGCACGAAATTCAGTATATAATTGCGTATCCGTAGAGGGTCTACTTGAAGTTTGATCATTGTCGCTTTTGATTTATCTTAGTAAGTGAGCTCAGTCGATGCATCCTACTTTATCTTCCTACGCTCACTCCCCCACTCACCCCACCTCCAAATCGTAGATCTTTTTGCAATGCTTCGTTGCCATTCTGCGTCAATACTTCTTTGATGAGAGACTACAAATTTAATTTGGGGCATTACAAAAAGGGCATCTGGGCGGGATTCGTCGATTCGTCGTTGGAAATGAGAAATGATGATGCGCGATTCCTTCCTCCTTGATGTCAATTTTCCTCCGCGCCCATAATCCGATCTCGTGAATTTTCTATTTCCAGAATCTGCTCTTAGATTCTCGAGATGAACCCAGACTCTCTCACTCTGATGCAACAACTTCTCAACAGTGGAGGACTGCCGTTCAATGGAGTGAGTCATCCCCACTATTTGGAAGTAATATTGCAGAGATAGATCGAAAGCTTATTAATGATAGTCTATTTTCAGGTGCAAACTGACCAATACGGACTGTGGCTGCAGAACTTCAACATTCGCAATTTTGCTGGCTCAACTTCAACTGCTGGATCGACTATCCCATCCGCTCCTTCCATCGTCAGTCCTCTTCCTCAAGAACAATCCCGTCGAGTTACTTTCGCTCAGTCTTCTTCTATCCCGACCACTCAAAGTGCGACCAAAGTTCAACCAGTCTATAATCTGTCCAATCCTCCACCCTTTGCCCATCGCGTCGAGTCTCGGGCACTGCCCCCACAGACCCCTGCCCCCAATCCGCATGTTGGATCCCAAGTGCCTCAAGACCAGGCTAGCTCGCCTCGACAAGTGGTCTATAACCAGATTCCTTCCCATCATCACGGCCAGCAACGATTTCCAGTAGCTCATTCTCATCGAGTGACGGATGCATCAAGGACTCGGAATCCTCCCTCAATCGCTCTCCACAACCATTTCCCTGCCCAAGTAGGAAGGGATGGGTCAATTGTCGTGCACGGCAGAGTTGGAGTACCATCGAGACCCGTTCCTCCCGTCGATCAGGGAGAGTTACCTCCCGATCCTATTCCCCATGGTCATAAACGAATGCTCGTTCTCGTCCCCACGAAACAGGCCGACGGATCCGCTGTTCCTCCCATGTCCGCGCAGGTTCCAGTCCCTCCGCAGCTAGATGAGTCCACTCCACAGGCCCCAGTTTCCCATTCCGAAGAACCCAAAGACAGACCTCCGTCGGTTATCATACTGTCTCCCTCCCCGGCAGCCGTGTCTGCTTTCGAGGAATGGAAGCAATCTGGTCGTCTCTCGTATCTCTCTGAGGACAAAGTGTTGCATCTAAGAGTGGAAGGAGAGAAAGAAGTGCAGATAGGAGGGAACCACTTGCTCGTTGGTCTCAAGGAGTCCATCAAGACAAATCCTACTGTGGTGAGGCATCGTAATTGGTTCTAATGAGTGAACTATCATTCCAGTTCCTTCATCTCGTAGGCGAGGCACTGGAGGAAATATGCAATGAGAAGGTATTTCGTCATGCTTTATCCCAGCAGTCGAAATCATTGCAGAAATCGAAGCATAGCAACGCATCGCAGGAAGATGACGTGGGTGTTATGAATAACTGGAGCTGACTAATCATCCATTCACAGTATCTCACTCAACTCATCGCTCAACTCAACAAACATAAGGAGCTATTGTCCAACGGAGTCAATGTCAATTCCGGAGAAGTCCAAGTTGCTGATCAGACAGAGGTACGCTTGATCGTTGGCATAAGCACTCTCTTAAACAAAAAATCTTTTTTTATTTTTAAAAATAGAGTCTTTACAGTTCATGACGCCTCCTCCCGTCCTTCTGGATCAAAGATCGTTGAAGATCGAGAAGCAAGGATCTTCGGATTCGGAGGCTCCTAATCTGGTATTTGGCTTTGAAATTTTTTGTGTCGAGCATCGGATCGATAATTCTCTCAGACCGCTGATGCAGAACAGTATCTCCCTATGCAGAATCCTATCGTCGTGGAGGAGATTGAGGAGGCAATAATACATTTCATCATAGATGAAGAGTTTAATTCCAGAATAGGAAGAGAAGCCGAGACGAGGGATCGGATGAGTCATCGTTGGCCAAGAAGAAGAGGGACACTTAGGTGCTTCGAGGATCTCGCCAGACGATTGATCTAATTTCCAGTGCAATCAATATTTGTCAATGAATAAAGTCTTTCGAATACCTTACGAAATCCATTTGCACATTGAAATCCTTAACCTTATGGATCTCTTCTTGAAGAGTACTTGTAACTGTCGTGTCTATTGTACTAGTGGTGTTCTGTCTATCAGTGTGACGAGCCATTCTCACTTCGGCCTATCATAACTTCTTTTCACATATCCAAAAGTTTATTTAATTTACCGTTACGTCATCTCATACTTTTTGTATTGTATCGCATCCCTCTCGTTTCGAAAGTCATGCTGCCTTCATCCCTTCAAATTGAAGCTGAACCCACCTTTCATCACAAACAATTGTAGGTACGTTCCCAGCAATGCTGTCAGAACGCAGGGATCGCCACATCCCAGGGAAATATTCACGCCGTCGCAGTGAAGTAAGTGAATAATAGGACGGCCCACAGCAAGTCGGCCCACCGACGAGCACCACCTAGCGTAGTCGAATTTCGACTATAAAATCGCTTGATGTGGCCCTATTTTAAGACTGCATAAAATTGGCAGTCAATGATGCCTTTTCAGGGAGAATCCAGCAAGGATCGAGACTGGAGACGTAATAAAGAACGGCGAGCAATTCCACGGGCATATGATTCCCCTTCTTCAGCAGAAGATGAATTCGAAGCTCCCCAAGGAGTGGCGAAAGAAGTTCGGATTCCAACCATGGAGGAAGTAATTGCTTTCATCGAACGAAGCACATTACCAGAGGTATGACAGCATGTAAATCATTGATCTAGGTTTATGTTTTATATTTCAGCTTGATCAAATGACTACATCTTTTTGTAAAGAGAAGGTGAAGATGGCAGAAGAAATGGTGAAGATTTACGATCTACAGGAGATGTTCTTGTATCAATTTAGAGATGTGAGCAACACATGGGAAATGAAAATCAAGGCTCATTTTCATTTCAGCTGCTTGACCCTTCACATATACTTCAGGTGAACTGAACACGAGAAAATTATCATATTCAACGGGTATTCTTTAGATCAACAATGCGAATTCGATTCAGCAGCATCAGCAGCATTTCAACGCTCAGGTGATTAGTGCCGAATGCGTATGTTTGATTTGATATGATTGATAAAGTCGATGCTTACAGTCCAACTACGACGGTTTATATCCCGCTATTAATGATCTCATGCAGCCACAGGTATGTAATAGAATTTGAGAAAAATAGATTTTTTTTAAATTCAGTTACCCATGCACCTGCAACTCATACATGCAACTCCCCCACATTCAACTCATTCAGATTATGAACATCAATCAGCTCAAGTAATGACACTGTTTCGCTGTGTATTATTAATCCATATATTTGGTGGATTTTCCCGGAGTCACTCTCCACAAAGCTCGGACACGAATCGCTCCTCATGTATCGCTCGAGTTAGTTTTTATTATTATTTTTTATTATCTCCTTGTTTCAAATATAATTTCAGCACCGAAGAACATCGGAAAGGGAACGCATCCGAGAGGAGGAAAGGAGAACGAAGAGGAGAGAAAAAATGAGAGACAAGATAGAAGAAATTAGAGAGGAGTTAAAGAGAAGAGAAATAGAAGAAAGAAAAAGAGCAGAAGAAATCAAGAAGACAGTAGAAAGGAGAAATATGAAAGAGAAGCGAGAAATGAAGGTAAAGGAGTATTTCTAGAACTTTTGAAAACAATTTTCGAATAGAACTAAAAGATATGTTCAGGTCCTCAAAAAGGGCCGTGGGTCATGGAGACATCACGAAAGGTGTTCTCAAGCAGGAACGATATTAATTGTGCGAAATGGTCCGCAGCTCCGCTACTACTCTCATATCACTACCATTCATCTATATTTTTTCAACCGCAATTTACCTTACGTTGAACATCATTTAGTTTATACCACGAGACACAAAATGCAGTTCGAGATTTTCATGTTGAGAATAATATCGAAGAATAATTTAGAAAAAATACCAATCATAATCGTATGCATGTCTCTTCTGTACAGTATTCGTTCTACCGTATTTTTGCAGTAACATCTTGAAAAATGAGTTTTTTTAAAGTAAATAGGTAAGAACAGAATCAGTCCGAAGATCTATCACAGCTCAACTTCGTCCAATTACTTCAGCAACTCTCTGGCCGCACTGAGAAAAGACAGGTCAGTGCATAGTTTTACATTTTTCTGATAAGTTGAAAATCAAAAGTACCTTCTGATGCCTACGCTCAGTACTCTTCCACTGAACACCAATAGGTCTAGGATGCATTCAATACTCAGACCTCACCCAATGAGACACATGTCTCTGCAGTGGACGCACTAAATCTTCTCCCCCCTATATGAATTTATATTGTAGTCTTGGGCGGGTCCTCTCCTTTACTCTTGAGAAATAAGATCTGATTGACGCAAGTGATGAATTTCCCTCTCTATATGTTAATTGTCTTCAGATCGAAATGGAATCCTCCCGAGTAATTTGTGATTTCACCCGTTGTCTTTGCTTCTCTATCGCAGAAAACAATAGGATTGCGGACGGCTTCTTGAGTGCATTAGTGGCATCATTCTCCATCCATTCCTTTAATTCCATTTCCTCGTCCCTAATCTTCTTGTTCGGAAAGGTCGTTGACGTCTTATTCAGTTACTCTGTTTTGCCAATTTTAAATTTTTTATTGACAATTCTTGTTTTGAGATTGAAAAATATCTTTAATCATTAGACTTCGTAAACATTCGCACCTCATCTATAATTTTCCTTGATTGGACTAATCACCTTCTTACACGTCTCATCCCTCAGTTGTATCTTCAGAGTGACTCCATGACAACCTATCGAGTGTTCTCAAGGGTCATGGGATCTTCCCGTTGAATGTTTTCGCGTTTTCTCACGAGCTCCCATTAACGGTGTGGAAACATCGATATGGGCCTTATTTTCCATGAATTTTCCGTGTTCTCACGCTAATATTCCATCGACTGCCGCAGTGGACACCTGTCCATCATTTTTTTTGCGGCGAATATTTGTTACCTCATCCTCTTTCCGCTTACTTTAGGAACAATTCTAGTATAGAATTGAGCGGTGTGATATGCATTTTATCTCCGCTGACACTATCCTACGATGCTACCGACTATGTCGTGCTCTTCCTCTTCCTCTATTTTCCTGTATATCCTATCGATCGAGTCAGAACTCCGAGTCACCATTGATTTGGCATTACTTTCTATTGCGCGAAACTCGCTCAGTTTGTCGTCTACCATTGATGAATAGACCGTTGATTTGGGGAAAACGTTTCAGGTTTTCGGAGAATTTTTCAGACCTCTCGTAAGTGCATGTCTCTAGAGAATTTTAGTCTGAGCCAGAAAGCACCCGTTAATCAATCTGTGAAAAATCATGATTCGTAACTTCCAGATTCAATCCAATTACTTCCTAAATTACACTAGTAATTTTCGCATTTTAATAATGTAATGAAAACACGCTTGAGTACTATGATACAATTCTTATTTTGATGTTTCCGCTAGCGAAGTATTGCACTTTCACATGAAATGATGAGCGAAGCGTAATGTTATACTGCCTATCACAGGTTCGTTCACATAGACGAGATGGATTCCAATCCCCTCAAGAAATATCTACAAGCTCTGACGTCCTCCCAACAGACTGAGGATAATGAGGTAAGCGATCAAGTTCACTTCAAGTGTTTGCTTTCGAATTCTATTAGTTACATGCATTCAGGAAACACAGCGAATGGCTCTCGAATTCCGAACCTGGGCTCATGAGCAAGAGAAGCAAGAGAAGGATCGTAATGGGACGAAAATAGGGCGAAGTAAGCCTATCTCTAAGACGTATGTAACGAATACCGTCTCAGGAGTGGTTCGTAAACTTCCTCCTGCGAAATCTCCATCACCAAAGCAGTCCCTTGACGTACCACTGCCTTCAAATGACACTCGAAGTGTTCCGGTAGACGAATCTGGTTCCAGTGCTGCCACTCCTCCCGTGGAGGAGAATCAAGGAAACGAGGATAGCATGGATGCAGTCCGTGGAAGTGTCAGTCCTGATCCACCGAAAACCATCCCTCATGTCGCACAAGTGATCACGAAGAAAGGACATCCTCGTCGTGAGAAGAGTATCTCCCCTTCACCTGATGTATCCACTAATGGAGGAGTCATCGCATATGCCCCTCCTGCCCCGCATCATTCCGATACAGACCCATCTGAACAGCCCCAGGTGGATGCATCCGTACCCCCTACTCCATCGCATCAAGCTGAGCTAGATGGTTCCATTCCTAACCTAACTCTACAAGCCCAGTCCTCACCCTTCTGCCTCAGACAAATACTTCCCACTAGGGCAGTATTCTCAGCAATGGACGAGCTGTGCCTATCCAAGTGCATCTCATTACTTCATGAAGATGGATTGTTGAGACTTAGGATTGGTTACGAACTTCTGTCGATCTCCGCGAATCATCTTCTTATTCTTCTCAATGACGCCGCGAAACACAATCACATAACAGTAAGAAATATGGCGGGAAAATATCTGAACAATCAATTTTCAGTTTCTTCAACTCATGAGCCAATCCATTGAGTACATCAATAATGAAGAGGTATTTCTTGACCAAAAAATGGGGCTAATATATAAAATTGCAGAATATTCGTCGAGTCGCTGCACAACTCAATAATCCAGCACTTGCTGCTCCGCAGATAAACGGGGTCAATCACATTCCAGTCATCTTCCAGAATGGATCTCTACAGGTGATAGTTGGCAAAACCCTAACAAAATAAATGAGACTGGAAGCCATTGATCGTATAAATTGCAGCGATATGATGCATGCAAATTCCTTTTCAGGTGGTACACGCTGTCGCCTCTAGTCAACCTCGCCAGTGCAATTGCTGCAATCGTCATCGACGACTCGTCCATTACTCGCATGCCGAAAGGCTCGCAATATATGAGTGGCTCCGATCTGATCGACTCGCCCACCTCGTCAACGATGGAACACTCCATATACGAAGAGATGGTGGAGATGTCGAGCAGATCTCCCGTCTTCACCTGATCGTGCTCACGGCGGATGCAATCAAGATGAATCCGACTGGGGTGAGATAACGATTAGAAATGAGAGTTACTCTTTCTTTTAGTTCCTGCAACTCGTGAATGTTGTTCTCGATGGACCGCAGCTAGTGAATGTCCTACCACGGTTCAGGCCAAAAACTGATATAAGCGCAGATCAATTGGCTGAGGTTAGCA
The DNA here is from genome assembly GCA_900490775.1 of Pristionchus maxplancki. Lineage (NCBI taxonomy): Eukaryota > Metazoa > Nematoda > Chromadorea > Rhabditida > Neodiplogasteridae > Pristionchus > Pristionchus maxplancki. The sequence continues at coordinate 258,619 of LS573050.1, read as the reverse complement.
CAAGTTGTATAGATTAAAGGAATCAGTCATTCGCAGCACGTGAAAAATCTCAAGGAGCAGATCGAGAGACACCCTTTTCTATTGACTCCGGTATTGCACGGTTCCGTTCAGGTACTATTTCAACACTGCACGAACTGTTTTTGAATTTCCACAGAAATATGATCATTGCTTGCAGTCACCGCAAGAAGAATGAGCATTCGACCCAGTCAAAGGAGATGTTGCCATTGAGTAAGTTGAGTAAGAGCATTGAATTTTTAAAGTAGGTCGACAAATCTGTTGAGGAGGAAGCCCAGTCTCGACTACGAATTGATTATTCGTTTAATTCAGAATCTGGAGAAGTTGACGACATTCTCCGAGGCTGGCGATCCTTTTATTACGAGTAGCAATAGGGCCTAATGCATTACAAAAAAACCTTCCCAACTTATGAATAGTATCCCTCCTTCTACCTTTTCTCACATCGACGCTTATTTTGCATAAGAATAAAGTATTTTCCGAATTTTTGTGTGATGTATGGCTGAATCAAATCCTAAGCAATATGGATCTCTTCCTAAGAAGAGTACTTGTTCCTTCGGTGTTGTTTCGGTGTTGTTTCGTCTGCTCAATAACCTTGCGCATCTTTTCAGGTTGCATAATTCTAGCTTCCCTGTTAAAGATAAAGGTACTTCTTCCCAATTTTGCAGGGATCTTTTTAGGGGTTCCCCGTGTCTATTAATGATCTGTTGAGAAGATCATCAACACGTGTATCCAAGTTGTTTAGAAGGACAGCCTGTCAGAGAGCATTGATAGTTTACCTTTCCTCAGTGGAGAGTCAGTGGATAGATTCATGCGCAATTGCTTTTCGACTATGCATCATCACTCTTTCGATAGTTTGAGCAATTACTTTCCTTCGCAAGCAAAAAGTATGTAAAATAGGCACATTTATGTTATAAATGACACTAGTCTCAAGGACATCCGGGGCGCGCGGAGTCGCATTTAGCTTTTTTTCGAGTTATATTGAGCATAGAAACTAATTTTTTATCCGGGGCGCGCGGAGTCGCTTTTTTTTAAAGCTTTTTTCGAGTTATATTGAGCATAGAAACCGGTAGATTCCTCATTTTGCGCAGGTTGACATTTCCCTTTCGTTACTTTGTCGTTGCCTTTTATCCCCATGCATCTCGAATGCAATGATCGAGTTCTCGACACTCGTCCAATGTATTTCTATCTACGTTTTTAGGGCCAGGATGTCTGACGAGTGGAGAAAGCTCCTCGGTGCCGGCTCTGCAAGTAACGGAGATGTGAGTGATATTATCTGCTAACTTAATGACAATATCCCTGATTGATAGGCGACTCGTGGAGGATCCAGAGGACTTCCTAGACCTCAAGATTCTCGTGATTCTCCTCCTACATTGGATGGAGGCAGCTCCGTCTTCAACTTTTCTTCGCTCTCCAACGACCTACATCCAATCAATCCGACTATGGCACAGTTCATGAACTGGAGAGAGCCAAGGTCCCTTTATGATGGAGCGGACAACTCGCTCAATCAACTTTCTCCTCATCTCCCCTCTACTCCGGGTCCTATGATCAAAGTCGCTTCTCGAAGAAGAAGAAACGCGACTGAACGTGAACATCGTCAAATTCAGTTATTCTCCCTGGGAAAGGAGATTCTGAGAAGAGACGACAATGAGGTAAACGTGATTGAATAAAAATTATATAAATTCTTTTTAGTTGGACTACATAATCGACATAGCAACGGAGGAGAAGGAGAAGAGAAAGAAGAAGAAAGAAGATGAGGAGAGAATAAAGAGAGAAGCAGAAACAATGATGCTCAACATGAGCCTCTCAGCATTGCAGGTATTAAGAAAATGCAGTAAAGATCTCAATAATCATCGTTTGAAGGCATCGAATGGACTCTTCAACACACTTCCCCAGCCATTCCCACAGCCAAATCCCTTCTTCAACCCCTTCAACGTGACTCCACAGGTACAAATTATGCATACAATTTGACTGCCCCATCAGCAATAATCCATTTTTATTCATGACCGAATTAATAAAATGTTCATTCGCAGATATCCTGTCTGCAGCAGCTAAATCTTGGAAATTTTGGGCTTGGTTGCAGTGCGAATCTCGGACAGCTTCAGGTTCCTTTCAAGACTAGATGCATTTTTCAAAAAATAATTAGATAATTTCGATATTCAGACTTCTTCTCTCATTCAATCGCTCCTTAGTGCAAGTTCGACTCCTCCGGCTCAGGCAGTTAATGTGACCCCTGCACCTTCTCAATTCGGGTTTGCCGCTCCTCCTTGCTTCCCTCAGGTTAATTTATATCGACATTGCATTATTATCGTGAAGTACTGTCATATTTTCAGCCGATGGCTCAGCCTCTGGCCCCAATGATGGCGAACAATTTTAATCTCGATGCCGCGGCTACTCTCCAGGTAAAAATCTGAAAAATTCTTTTTAATACCTTATTTCAGAGTATCATCAATTCGCAGTCTCTCTATGGAACGTTGAACACTCCGGTAAGACTAAAATAAATCGTCGTTGCTGCAGATATTAAGTTGGGATCTGATTTGCTTAGTATTATACATCACGCGTACTGAGTAATCGATCTCGAATGCTTCCTAGTCATCTATCGTATTGTATTCTTGACGAAACCTTTGAGACTCTTGAAAGACCATGAAATATTTTCAGATGCAGATGCAGTCCACATCTCTTTTCCCTCAGGCACCTTCTTCAAGTCTTACGGGATATCTCGCTAACTTGGTAATGACATTCAAGTGTTATGAAGCATGCATCGTCCATTGCAGCTCACCAATCGGCGTGACAATGCGCTTGCTAACCCTGATGCCCCGTGCTCTTCTCGTGTGAGTTGTCCTTCCTGAGTGTTATTTTCCGTAAACAACAGCCGGTGTTTACTTCGGGTAGCCATTACTGAGCTGAGTGAAAATAGTTCAGGATATGAAGAGAACTCGGGCGAATGACGAGGACGAAGCACCTGAGAAGAGAAGAAGATAGAACAATCTAATGACTACAAGGCCCGCAATCTACCATATTCTACATTCTATCATACTATATCCGTATTTCCCCCCTCTATTGATCTACATTATCAACAATTCCCAGTCTTGTCCTTACCACAGTGCTTGCAGCGAAAGTTCCATCAATTACTCTGCTTTTTCTTATTCTATGAAGAGTTTACTCTAGTCTAATTAATTTGTTTGAAAATATGCACCTTCTTCTCGATCTCGTCAGAATGACTCTGCTTTTGCAAAACTATCTTTTCCCACAATACTTCTCTATTTTATGCTGATAAATTACTTCTAATTTTTTCAAACTACGTTAAATTTGATCCATCGAAATGGCTTATTGGATTACATGCCCGAACATCTCCCCACGTTTGTTTTTCTAACTCCAATTCATGTAACCAGGAGGTGATTTCCGCGCAATAATTGCTTAACCTTTCACCCCTTCGAGTGAGGACAAGTAATGGGAAAATATGCTATTGTGGTGCCATTCGAAAGGCATCAGAGATGGATTTGCGAGTACCCAAGAAGGAGGACGAGGAGGACGAGAACGTGGAGAAGAAGAAGAGGAAGCAGTGAACAGTGTATCTATTTCCTCTTCAATTCGAGAACAATATCGATTCTACTTTTTTCCTGGACGAGTTAAACTTCTTCCTTCCAAAGCCTTCCATTCAAACTAGATATAACGATGTTGTGGTGTTCGATTCATTTTCCAATCTCCCTTGTCTTTATGAAGATCATGCTCTCCCTTGCACATGTAACCTCTCGCCTTTTCCATCCCTCTAGATTTGCACTTTCTTACCTATCCACCGACTCGACCATATGTTCTTGGGTAGTTCAATGTATCAACGGGAAGAGTCCACATATCATTTTTCCTCTCATGTCTCGGAATTATTTCTTTTGTAATTCTTGCAGCTCTCTACGATGTATGAAATCACTTTTTCAAACGCTATAAATTTCTTCGTTGAAGAGTAGCTTCGATTTTTTATAATCTTGAATATCCTCGGTGCTTTTGAATGGAAAATGGAAATCCGATAAACGATTTTAGTGGTTTGGTCTTGCTCCTTCGTGAAAGAAGTTCAGTCAATGTTATTATCATAGTCTGGAATGTTTCGAAGTGAACCACCATGTCGGTTTCATAAATTGACAGTTGCTTGATTAACGTGTAAATCCGCCTTTCGTTCCCCCAGTGTCCCCCCTCACTGTCTCTCAGTTTCAGTTTTCCATGTGAATGTGGAGGGTGTGCTAGTTCCTTAACTTACTAAGTAAATCACGCGTATTACTTCATTATTATAGTTTGGGCGTTGAATATCTAGACTATAATCTCGAATGAGAGCACGTGTTCGTTCCAGAGAACTCTTTCTAACAGTATCTGCTCTCTATAGCGACCATATGCGTCTTTCCCAATGCCGCTCCGACAATGTGAGGGGGTCACTCGGCTCTCCCTGACTGTGTTTATGTATCTATTGAATCTCCCTTCTCCCTCTCCGCCCTCTCTCTATCATTCCACCCTCCTTGATTTTTGCCTTTACCACCTTGCTTCGTGACCAACTTCATATGCTTCCACACAAACAGCACAATTCCTAAGATGAGTTTTGTACTCTCTCTCCCTCTCTTTCTCTGGTCCTCTCTTGTTCAAGGAGGGATGGGGAGGAACAAAGGGCATCTCTCATTCCTCCCCATTTCTCAACTGAGGGAACACTGTCGTATTTAGCAACTCTCATTCACGTCTCATTGATCTACTTCGTTTTGAGCTTCCTATCTCAATCCAGACACATGGACGACCCTAACAAAGAAGGACGTCAGATTCTTCCGCATGGGCTGAGTACCTCATTGCTTGCTGTCAGTCTTACGTAATTGACAGACATCGATGTAATATATTTAGGCAGGAAGTACTCAACCGTCGCTAGTTCAGCACCTGATACAATTGCTACAAGCTCAGCAGCCTCAGCCCAGTATGGCATCGATTCCCAATGCATTCCCAGTGAATGGAGTGGGAATGAACTCATTCGTTCTTCCTATACTCCCCTTCAATCCATCCTCGAAGACGACTAACGATGTCCTGATCAACCAGTGGCTCGGGAAAATCTGAGAGATTGCCATGAAAATGGCATCGTCGAACCCGCCCGGGCAGTTCCCCTCGGAGGATGTGAGTTTTATTTATCAATTATTAAAAATATTTCCAATACTCCATTATCTTTTGAGTATCATGTGTCCAGGTCGTTGATCTCTGGAAGATCGGAACTGAGGTATTCGAGAGCTTCAATGGAAGAGCACCGGAGGAAGCGCACGAGGCAATTCACTCCGTATGAATATTATCAAAGTTTCAAAGTTTATGAATAAGCCTGCTTTCAGAAACTCGCAGAAATCGCCGTGACGAATCGGGCTGAGTACGAAAGAAAGGCACGAATCATATTTATTTTCTTTGAACCATTTTGATTTGTTCAGGCCCGGCATCAGCAAAAACGTCGACAAGTGGCGAAGAGGGCTGCGCCTCCTCAGGTATGGTCACTAGCTTATTAGCTCGGATTATCTGTTCGCCTGTGGGGAAGTAATGTAGAGACAATTAATAGCAATGAATTTGATCTCATTGTAGACTGCTGGCATGCATCAGACTCTGCTAACTACTGCCCGCATGCAGGGAACACAGGTAACGAAGAATACTTGACTCCTAGAATATAATTATTTTCCAGATGCTGCCTTCTGCTCCGTTCAGCGGACCACCCCCGTTCGGATTGAATAATCCCCATTTGACCGAGATCAACTTCTTCCAGGTAAAATTATGAATTGTGAGAAAGAAATGGAAGTAACTGTAGGCCGGTCATAACCATCTCATGCAGTTCCCTCTCCCTGGAGTGGGAATGCCGCCATTCCCGATCCCGATATCCATGGCTCAGGTTCGCTTCTTTAATGGTAATAAATCACGAAATTATGTGTTTCGTGATCCTCCTCCTGTGTAGAATACGATACGTCAGAACACGACGACGGGACCGGGAAGAGTTCCCAAGAAGGAGGAGGAAGAGGAGGAATCCGAGATTGTTGCGAAGAAACGAAAGGAGTAAGAGCTCATCTGCCCTCCTAATGTCTCTCTCAAATTCGAGTTCGTTTCGACGTTTGTGTTTTCTGGGCCTACTATGCTGATCTATTTGCTTCTTCAGTCCCTATAGGTATTATAATTCTATGATGATCGATTCAATTTCATTCCATCCATCCTCCCTTCTTTGTCTCTAGTAAGATCGATTCACATCATTATTTTCTTTCGTTATCTCTCTTCTTCACACGGACTCAATTATAGTTTCAATAGCTTATTTTTACCGTATCCTCTTACTATACTGGTATATCTTGGTCAGTTGAGTAACAATGAGCATCTCACGTACGAAACAGAACTGACCACATTTCTGAATTTCCCTCATGTATCGGACATTTTCACATTTCATTATCGTCATTTTCGCCTCTTTTTTTCTTTCAGAAGAGCAAAGCTCAAAATCCAGACGCTATAAATCTCTTCATTGATGAGTATTTGTTTCGTTTCCGTGGAGACTCGCATCGCAGATTCCATTCACCTACCTGCTGTTTCCTCATTACTCTCTAGTACTCATTTCATGGGTGTTCGAAGCACATCGTTTCTCGTCCCAGATGATCTCAAGTTTCACCTATCAATTGTTTATTGCGCTTTTTGCTCACATAGGAGGCTGCTCTCGAGTCGTCCAGTGGCATAAAGAACGCCCGTGTCACTTTAATCTGTCCTGACATTGCCCGTCGTAACGGATGCTCTCTTACTGCTCAAACGAGAGAAGTCCTCCCACTATCCTCTGAATTTCAGCCATTTTCTTCCGATTGCATAGTAGGAAATCGTTATTCTTCTATCAATCTCGTCATGTTAACTACAAAAATATAAATTAACGGGCAGCAACGGGCCGAGGCTGTCATCGTCTTCTAGCTCATTAGTAAATGTTGCCATGCCTCGTGTGACCAAATCCCAATTCATCTCGTACTAACGTTGAGTGGTGTGCGATACACCTTGTCCTTTCCTCATTGCACGTAATTGCTCTTTTCGTATTCTTTCAGGGAATCACTGTTTCCTGATTCATTTTTTTTCTAATTGTAGGGTCTGTTTCACTGATGTCTTGTACTTCTTCTACCTCCGGATCCGATCAGGCTACAAACGTGGTATTCCCTCCTCCTTCTGTCCCTCCTCCCTCCGTCATCACTCCTCCTCCTACCGGAATCCCGCAAGGTTCCCTCCACGTAAGGCTTCGATAGAAATAACCACAAGTATACTGGCATGTTGGGAGACTACATGCAATCCACAATATTCAGGACATCACATCTTCTACATCCTCTTCAACATCGATTCCTCTAATCCCCGCCGATAACCAGGTGAGTTAATTGCCATTCTGGTAATCAACTGTTTGAAATATTTCAGAATAATTCAACTGACGTGATTAAAATAAATATTCAAGCAAAGGAAGCTCCCCAGGTGAGTTTACTCTGGGTTGTTTTAGTTTACATTATTCTCCAGCTCGCCCATACGTCGTCCTTTGATTCCTTCATGCGGCCGCTCTCCCCTGATCGACCTCCTGATAATATCATGGTAATAATACATTTCATTTGAAATATTCACGATTTTTAGACCTCTCTTCTGAGGAACCCCTACCTCAGAGAGTCGAGACAACTCTCCCACGTCCTTTCTCCGCCGAAGCAGATATTCCTGACCGAAGTATGTTTCACTGCATTCTTTTTTGGCAATTAAAATTGATTTAGATAAGACAACACGAGCATGGAGTGACGCACACGGAGAGAAGAGGAAAGTGAATGATCATGGGAATTTTTTTGCATCATTTTTAGCTTCCGATTCTTCCCTCTTACGCATTTCGTATTCATTTCTCTTTCCCCCCTATCAATCTGTCGATTTTAACCTCAAATTTTCTCGGGATTCACACATTGTTCAGCAACAACTCACCCCAACCAAGTGCTATCCTCTCATTAGTAATGCCCCGTATCATTATCGTGATGAATGAAGTATTATGAAGCAACGAGCCATTTTGTGCCATAAATATCCTGATCGATATGGATCTCTTCGCAGAAGAGTACTTGTTGCTACAATTTTTTAATTTCCGTTGACGTTTGTGAGTGAGCGAGAATAGATACTACTCTTCATCCTTGCAGATTGCATCCTACAACCTGACGTTTCTTCTCTCTTCGAGATTTCATCTTGCTTGTGAGTGTCTAAACACCTTGCATTTCGCCCTTTCCATCTGGAGTTATCCCATTTCTGGAATGACCCGCGAAAATCACATCATAGTCAGCTGTTGTTGGCACATCCCGAAGTATGCACTTGCGTGACCCCGAGAAGAACGATTACGGGCCTGTTATGCATCGTTCCTTACAGTACCTGATCTTTCCAGACCCTTTCTCTCTCACTTTCCCTCCTCCGTTCAGTGGGTTGAATCAAAGGGGACCAATCACTTTTATGTTCAGCATAATTAGCACGAATTCAGTATTCTGGGTAGTAGACGTCACCAATATTCATCCGTTTGCGTCTCTCCATCGAAACTCATTTCCTCTGTACATCGACTGAATTCACTCCAACTCTTCACTCAGAGAGACTAAAGTAGTATCCTCTCATCAGGCCTTCTTGTTATCAGTTGAGGGCGCAGCTACGTGTTTACTTCATTATTCGACTCTTTCGAGTAGTACTAAATAATCTTTTGCCTCTGACTCTGTTTTGATGCACGGATTTCAATCCTAAATGTCACGCCACCTCCATTATCTCCAACATGCAAATAAGCTCGTATTCTTGTTTCTTGCCTATTTTTCACCCAGTTTCACTGTTATCGTAGATGATTGAGGCAGTTACAGTACTCGCAGCTACTCTTGTCACGACTTTCTCAATATAGTCGCTTTCTCTTGTGCTCCATGGCGTTCACCATTGCGATCCAATACTAGTCTCTGAGCGCATCCTTTGCAGTTGTTTCTCATTAAAATATGTAAAATTTTCAATGGAATCTCACTAGTCTTTGATTAGGTTAGCAAAGGACACCCCATGGCCATTCCCTTTATGCCCTCTACCCCAATGCCCTCCAGATTTCGATTTTTGAACCAAATGGAGCCATTCCATTATCTTGTCCCCTCTCATCTTCTCACATATATCCGTTGAATGGACACCCATTTCGATGCATCTTGGTTTCCACACCGACTTCCTCTCTGTCTTTCCATTTTCGAAATATTGAAGGAAAAACGGGATGACAAGCCCTTGTTAGCCTCTGAGTAGGCACGATTTGTCAACCGCCATTTCCTCATTAGTAATTTTGAGGGCGGAGATTCGGCCAAATCGGTCCGAGATTCGTACTAGTGATAGCTTCCATGGTTTGGGCGTCATTCGCAAGTTTGTATGCATCATATAGAGGGACTTTATCCGTTTCTTTCCACCTTTCCTCTTCCTCTAATGTAGTACTTTAAAGTCAAACGCTACGTTGATCGATATTTTTTTAAATAGTGATCGATTCTTTAATTTTCCCACCATAATTAATCGTATTTTTGCCTCTATTCCTCAGAATTGGCGTGCGAATCATTGACCCTGTCAGAAAATTTCATCCTCCTCTTTCTCTCTCTCACTTGTTTCTTTCCATCTTCCTCCCTATCTCTCGATCCACGACAGTTCTTTACTGTCTCCAGAATTAGATCAGGTATTCGCACTGTTACATCTTTCTCGTATGCGTGGAATCATTTTCAATCTATATATATACTCCATCTAGGGAGTACATCCGTATAACATTAGCGAAGATACTTCCTTCCTCAATCTATCATACAGTAACAGTTATCTACGATCATACAGTAACCTCTTCCCTTCCCTTCTCATGTCCCCCTCTCCTCTTCACTCTACGATTCCTCTCCATTTTCGAGTGTCCAAGTCGCTTCATCGATCGGGATGATACTCCTCAAGGAGTTGTTGCCAGGGCAATGTTTTCCCTCACAATTAGAGTACTCTCGCGCATCTTTTTCCCTCTTTCATCCCATCCGCCACCTTTCCTCCCCATTTTTCGTGCTTTTTGCACGTTATTTTATGCCATTTTTTGGCGAAACCTAATAGATATTCGCAATGAATCATTCTACTTTCTCCAAATTACCCCCTTTCTCTTTAGTGTGAAGCCTGAAACCCCCCGATTTAGCACTGTTAGTAGCGCGAACTCTATGCAATTTTCGTGGGTTCACTCTCGCTTTTTCTAATTTTTTCATCGCTTTCAGAGCATGACGCAACGGTTATGCTACTCGGATTTGTTCAACAACGAAGAAAAAATTCGTGATCAACTACTTAATCGAGTGGACACTCCTCCACTCTGCTTGGGCCTCCCCCCGGAAGGATTCCATGAGCTGCAGGAGGAAAGACTCGTCTTTTACGCTCGGCTTTTTGTGAGTGATTGATCCTCTTGAAGACCTTGGTACGGTAGGGTTATCATAGCAGGTTTCTAGCATAGCTTTGGGAGGTCAATTTGTGTTTCTGAGAACAATACGTGGTCTGTTTTCACATGCTACATGCACCTCAGGGGGGACTAGGAAGTGACTAAACGATTCCAATTTTGGCTACGAAACTGTGAAGCGTAGGACCCTTCCCCTCTTCTCCCTCCTTTTCCCTCTTGAAGAGTAGAGCCGCATCGCTGACCGCAGCGCGTAGAGAGAGATGAGTGAAGGATGGCAGTTGAGGGACACTTGAGATACGGTAGAATCGATGGAGCCTAAGGGGGAGGTAGAGCCGTGGCTTATACGAATAAAAAGGAATATTGCCAAGAGGATATGGTAGGATTGTGAATGAAGATTTGATGACACTGAAAACCTTGTACTTGTACTAACAATAAGATCGTTCTAATTAGGACAACAAATTTGCAGAGACTCGATCCATTCAAAAATCCTCCATGGGCAACTATGCTAGACGAGATCGTTGGATCGAAGAGATATAGAAAGCACAAGAATGTACGTTTCTAAATCAAATTAATTGGCCATTCCATTCTTCGCAGGCTTTCGAAAGTGGAAGATCCTGCTCAGCTCCTCCAGCAGAGGATCGTCCCCATTTCAATCCATTTCGGAGACATCAGTCGCTGCCTTCACTCGACCCTCGATCTCACGATTATCCTACAGAGTATCAAGTGCTGCAGGTATCAATCACATTATAGGGGGCATTTCCACATAATACCATTGAATACACGATCGTACTAACAGAAATGAAAAGAAATGCCCAATTATTATAGATCAATCAATTCAGGCTGCTGCCCTGGGTTGTGTTCTCTCGGTGAAAGTCGAACCGCGTGAGGAACTGAGTGATGAGGTGAGCTTCCGCTTCAAATCATTGAAGCGAACCTAAAATATTTTCAGAACCGAACTTGCCTTAATGGCCAAGTTAATGGTTTTGGCCACACCACCGTAAGTGATAGCGGACAAGATCAAAGGAATCGTTCCGCTCCTCCTCCTCTCGCGCCTCCTACGACTCCTGCGGAGCCTACCACTCCAGTCGAGGGCAATCCCGGCGACCTTACTTCGGTTAAGCTGGATCACGCTTCAATGGGCCCAACTGCACCATTTCATCCACTTCAAGTGCAGCAGGTTCGAGCTAGATGTCCCTGCTTATCATACGTATCTTGGAGCAACAAGAAATAACACAATAGTTATAGGCTACGATTTCTCCCAAAATCTCCGTGTCGCTCAACTTGACCATCGACACTGAGAGATCGACGGAGCATGAGGTCCGAATCCAATATTATCGAACTCGAGGAACTCGATTATTTTCAGAAAACAATGGAGGCTCCTTCTACTGCTGGCTCGTTGGGAGCCACGGAAACGTTCAGCTCAGGATCCACCCCTGATCGAGCTCTTCTAACTCCTCCATCGGCTGTGGCTAGTCGAAATTCGAGCTTGTCAGAGCCGCCTCAGGTAAACTACACTTTATTTGAAACATATTTATCACTCAGCTCATTACTCAAGAAAGAGTTCGGAATTTTCAGAAAACGGCGGACGATCGAGTTCGGACTCCCGTCTCTTCGCTTACCACGACCAGCACTAGAAGCGTAAAAGACTCACGGAAGGAAGGGAAGATTTCGTCATCAGCTTCTTCGTTGGAGAACCGCCATCCCGGTCCTGCCCCTTATTTAGTCCAGCCCCTGTTGGAGCAAGATAAGGTGAATCATTTATCACTCTCAGAGAAAGTTGAGAATTTGTCCAAAATAAAGTATTGATACTGATGCAATTTCAGAGCTCTGCGGACGTACCTGGATCACTCCTCTCTCAGTTCGGACTGACAGAATATGTCACTGCTCACCCAGTTTCTATCCCATTGATGCGAACCCATGTCGATCCCAGTCAGCACCAAGTCGTCCAGCCAGGCAATGTGATGCCTAGTGGAGCTCCCCCTGCCGGGCCAACCAATCAGGCCTATCCTCAAGACCCTCCCGGGAGTTCGAATGGTCCTCGATCCGGCCCTGCTCCTCTCGGTCCGCAGCAGGCTGCATCTGAATTCAGGCTCCTCGCGGATGTCTTTGGAGTTTCATTCACCAATCCTACTCGAAATGATCGCCCCCAGCCTCCAGAAGACGGACGATACACAGTACTTCTGAGAAGCATTATTAGCTTCGGTGGTCGTAGTGCACCCACAAGAGAAGACTTGCGTCGACTGAGTGAGGCGTACGGCTTTACTTGGCCATGGTCTGATGAGTTCTTCGACCAGATCACAAGAGATACGGAGCTTCTCAGAAGGGCGGATCAAAGAAACCAACTTCTAAGACCCATCCCTCTCTATGTACCAGCATCTACAGCATCAAAGGGAATGTCTCAGCCTCTTCGATTGATGCAGGCAATGGGAGCGAGGATTCCCCCTCAACCATGCGGTCCCTCAGCCATTCCCATCGGCAATCTCGGTCCTGAACCACGACCCCAGCTGATTCGACGTGGGTCGAGAGAAAGAATCGGCCGACCGGCCACCATATCTGATGATGCGGAACCAGTGAGGCTTCATTGTCCGACTCCAATGGCCCCTGGAACACCCATGCATCCTATCGGAACCGTATCAGGAGTCTTACCTCCCCCAATCTTCTTGCCTCCTCAGCGAATGCCATTCCACCAGTTACCCGTCCCATTCGCTCCCTTTCCTGCCAATCCGAGCAGACCTGGCACAGCCGCACCACCTCAGATGGCTGGTCTATTCAATCTGCCCAGACCGATGCCACCCCAATCGGTGCAGCCTTTCATTCCAAGACCCGCACCTGCGGCATCGACGCCTGCTCAAGTCTCCTTCAATAGCTTCGCGCAATCTAAGGAACTGGATGCACAAGAGTGGATCAGACGAGAACTGGGCAGGATGGGGAGTCCGATGGCCAGGATGTCTCCACTACCTCAGCAGATGACGGACAAACCGCCTTTAGTGGTCAGTGCGACGGCGTTGGCTGTGCAGCAGCAGAACCTGAAGGTAATTTGTGATATTACCGAGGAAATTTTAAAAAGTTGTACATTTGCAGGCGTTGGAGTACATGCAGCGGGAGTTCGTTCGCAAGTACACACCAGTGCAGCAAGGATGGGTACACGATCCCACTGCCCAATTGGTATACTGTTTTGCAGGGACTTGAATTCGTTCATTAGCACGGTAGTTAAATATAACAAAGGTTGATGCTTCAGTAGCCGCACTATGCTGCTATCTTGAACTTTTTCATTCAGGAACCGAAGGAGAAGGACTCTCGCAAGAGGAAGGCACCTCAGGATCTCGGTGGATGTCGTCCGAAGAATGGAAGAAGGGACGACGATGACTCCAATCCTCCTCCTCCTCCTTCCGCTATCTGTTGATCATCTTCTCAAGTTCACTTTATCGATTTCACAGTTCTCGTTCCCTCTATTTCATACTGTTGTGTTTCACGATATCACATTCCACTTGAATACCGCCTCTTATTCTCTACTACTAACCATTGCATGTAAATCCTTCAATTTTCACTACATTCCTTCAAATTCCCATATTATTATGATCATTATATTATTATTATTATAACTATTTCAAGTGGCGAAGAACCTACATTATTTGGAATGACCTACTGTTTTTCTCCTAGGTTCTATATGTGGTCTTCTAATTTCAACTATTACTTTTACTCGAAATGCCATGAATTATGCAGTCATCCATGTTATAACCCTTCATCGCTTAATTTCTTATTTATATTCTTATAATTGCATCAATTTCAATTATTATGTAATTAAATCCAACTCTTCAACTTACTAGTTCCTACTTTGTTCTAGCGCTATTTATGTTGTCCCATCTTATCCATCTTTACATTCCCTGTGTATTTCTTCACATTTCTTTCTCCGCTATGATGAGATTGACTCTGAATTCCTTTCTCAGGAATCCTTCTTCTTCATCTTCTCAACAATTTCCCTATTTTCAATTGTAGCTTTGGTCTGGTTTGCTTGCACAATCGGTTAGTCTCTCTCTCACTCTCTTGTCATCCCTGTGCATTCCTATAAAGTAGTCATAGCAATCCTTTCCCTATTTCTCATCCAATCAACTCGCATTTCATTCTCCGACGAAACCTCTCTAACTTCAGTCCTATTACAGACGGGCGCATTCTCACGTCCTCTCTTACTCTACACGACTTTCCCTCATTCTCACCCTATTCAATCTCTTGGCAGCTATATTAGGCGAGGAATCGTTGAGATCAAAGGTCGGTAAGATCAACTCGATCTGTGCTCTCACTCTCTAAAGATGGTGACCTCTCTCCTCTCCCTACTGATACTCACTTAGATCGATCGAGTGAGGGTAGAGAGAAGGGGAACATTTGGTGGAAGGCAGAGGAGGCCTCTCCCTTCTTCCCTCCGATCGAGTCACCCCTTCCAACTGACTCAGTCCTCCCCCTCTCTCGTCCCTTCATATCCTCTTTTCTCTCTCGAATCACTACTCTTCCCTCCTTTGTTTCCCTCCCTTTTCTCTTCTTAGTTGTCCCTATCTGTCCATAATCAACAATGCGAGTGGCAACTCTCCGTCCCTCCCTCTTCCTCTTCTTCGATCACTTCTGTTTACCACGTGTGTTCACATGCTCTCCTCTCTTGTGTATTTCGTCCCCACTTTCTGCTTTTGTCTGTTGCTGACGCGTAAAACTCCAAGTTCTATCTTGAATTGATACTTCATTGGGGTAACTCGTCTTTTGTTTGGAATGGTCGAGTTCAGAGAGTTCGAGAGAGTAATTTAGGTGGGTGAGATAGTGAGTAAGAGGGAGAGAAAGCAGTGAAACATGCAGCCATCTTGTGCCCAATCACGATCCCTTATTGAGAGACGAGAGGAGAGCGAAGAAACCCATAGGAAGGGCTGAAACCTCTCACTCGCTCCCTTGACACATGGGGCAGTAGTTATCGTAGAGATGCCCTTTCGACATTCCCATTCCCGACCACATTCGATCGATCCCCATATGGATACGGTAGAGGGACACACCTTCAATCCGCAGGTATTCTTCTTTAGTCCATCGCGAACTGACTTCTCCCGTCACTTCCTCCTGCCTATTTCATGCATCCGCGAAATTCTTGGCTGTTTCCTCGAGTTGACGAAATGGTCTCCATTCAATGATCTACTCTCAGGCCGACGTAGACGCTTTCGAGTCTCCACGAATGGCCGACGAGCAGGAGCTCGCCTTCCAGGTACGGTATCCAGTTAGACTGAGGCTACCGAGCACTGGTTTTATTCTCTCTACCCTCCTCTTTTATTTTATTTCATGATTCTATGAACTCTTTTACAATATCTTTTACTTACCATTCCACTTCCTTGTAGCAAAAAGCGTTTGATCTTTTGAAAGAGCGCCAGAAACAGAGAGACTTCCGGGTTTGGCTTCTAGTGCGCTACGGTCGCCACTATCTATCGTGAACTGATTCCCTTGCTCCTCCTTAGGTGACGCGTCCGTGCCAAACAGCTGAATATCTGAGCAGGATCTCCTATTTCTTTCCTTCTCGAAGGGAAGAAACTCTCGACTCACTTCGCCCGTTCACCTGTTTGCCATTATATCATTCACTCTTCCTAGTCTGCTCAGTTTTCCTCCCTTTCCGCAGAATTTCCAATGATTTGCCCGCATTAATCCAATTTTGCCGTTTCTTTCACCCCTCTTTCAACACTCTTAGGACCTTCCCAAACCTCTTTCTTCTCTCTTCCTTGTCTCATCTTCTCACGTACACTTTCCTTTCCTCCTCTCTGCCCTCTCCCTTCCCTTTGCCTTCTAGCCTCATTGATTGTGTAAACGTTCCCTGCACTGTTACTTACTGCTCTTCTTCTAGGAGGAGGGCGAGACTCTCTCTCCTTTGGCCGAGGCTCAACTGGCCCAATCGGCCAGGACCAGGTTTCAGAAGAGAATGGACTCGATTATCCCCACCATTGGCAGGTAAGAGTCTGTAGATGGGGGCCAAGACTAATTATCTAATTGCAGGGAGGGCACTGACATCAAGCTCAATCTGTACAAGGGAAGGACGATCGCTGTCTTCACATCGGGAGGAGATTCACAGGGTTAGTTAATGGGCAGAGGAAATGACTGCCGTGCCTCGTAAAATATTGATGTGCCTCTCTCTCTCCTTCCGAACTGCATATCCCTTCCTCTCCTCTCTCGAGTTCAGTGTAATATAATAGAACGAGCGGATGGGATGAGAGATTTCACTGGAAAACGAACGTGACATTGCATCTAGTGGAAAACAGTTCGGGGATGGTCTTGTGATTTGTTTGTCTTGAATTGGCGGGATTTTCACGCTAAGGCGTTTCTCAACCCTTCATCCTTCATCAAACTCAACTCCTTTCCTCGCCTTACTTCTCCTTTTCTCTCTCTCGACGATCGAATAGAAAGCAGCCAAATTGCGACGTGCAGAAAGAGAGAAAAGGGGGCGAAAGAGAGATGTTTTAGGCTGAAACGAAGGGAGATTTGCCGCTCTTTCGAGAGTCCAATGGGATTGACAGAAGGGGAAGTTGAATGATTGTGGAGAAACTGAGGGATGAAACATGACGAAATATCTGACAAGGGGGAAGGGAAAATTGAAAACTTTAAAAAATTAAATTTAACATTTTTTTTTATTATAAAATATATTTTGAGGTATGAATTCGGCCGTTCGTTCGGTCGTTCGAATGGGAATCTACCTCGGATGCAAAGTGTACTTCATCAATGAGGGCTACCAGGTACTGTAATCGATTGATCTCGTCGAGATCAAGTGGTCGAAGGTTGACAGTTGGCAACAACTGATGTAGTGGACAAGATGATTGAGAGGGGAGGCAGACGAGAGAGGGGTAGCATCCGGGGGATACGTGAGAATGGGGATAAGGGAGTTTTGTCTAGAAGAATACTTGGAAATGACATCTCAAATGCATTCGAAACAATGGGTGAATAGCCAAACTATAGGAAGTGATGGGTCCCACTTTGCAGTTTCCTAGAAATTATGGTTCACACTTTTTTATATGATGAACAAGTCGTTAATGTAATTCGATGAAAAGATGAAAATTCGTTCATATTTTTTTAGAATGGCTTATTACGATTATCCCATGATTATTCCTGCATGAATAGTTATGAATAAGCTTCACAATATCGCAAATACATGAACGTATTTTTCATCATGTAAAAAATGTGGAACGTAAGTTTACACGTTTTCTGATGTTTTAGTTAGGGAAAGCGAAAAAGGTGAAATTATTTTGTAAAGTGAAATTGTGAAGCCTTCTCATAATATTCCATGCAGGAATTATCATTGGCTAACCGGAAAAAATATAAAATATACTGAAAAGTAAATTGCAAAAATGGTCAACATTTCAGGGAATGGTGGACGGCGGTGATAACATTCGTCTTGCCGACTGGAATTCCGTGTCTGATATCATCCAGAAGGGAGGAACAATCATCGGATCTGCGAGATGCAAGGATTTCAGAACTCCTGAGGGAAGACTCAAGGTGAGAAGAAGTGCTAATAATCTGCATCAATATCTTTTTAGATTATAAAATTAGCTTGTTACTTTTTTAAAAGATTTACTGTTTTACGTTATCAAATTATATCATCACTATTAATATTATTGTTTGATGTTCGTCCCCCGGTACCGTAACCCGAGCCCGATAAGCTTATACCGTAACCCTACCTAAAGTGTTACAGAACATCGTAACCACAACTTATGAAACCTAAATACCGTGTGGCTTCGGTGGGCTAACTGTTTTTGGTTGTGTCAGATATTTTTTCAAATATTTTTGTTATCCTTTTATTTATTTAATGCCCGATTACTGTAAGCCTACGTGGAAAACGTCGCCTGAGATGAAAGCACTTTCCCTAGTTAATATTTCAATTTTAATTTATATTTTGATTCTCAGGCCTGCCTCAACCTTCTCGAGCGTGATATCACCAATCTCGTCTGCATCGGTGGAGACGGATCCCTCACTGGAGCGAATCAGTTCAGAAAGGATTGGCAAGGTCTCGTCAAGGATCTCGTCAAAGACGGAAAGATCACTCAGGAGAAGGCCGATGCCAATCCCAATATTCAGATCGTCGGAATGGTACATTTTCCTATTTCTTTGCTTTTTTTGTTCGAAAACATATTTCATTATTATTTGTAGGTCGGCTCGATCGACAACGACTTCTGCGGCACCGACATGACGATCGGCACGGATTCTGCGCTTCAGAGAATCATCGAGGCCATCGACGCCGTCGTGTCCACTGCTCAATCGCATCAGAGATCTTTCGTCGTCGAGGTAAACACTCGAGAACTTCCGCCCAATCGGTGATGCGATTACACACACACTTGCGCACATTCGAATTTTCGGAAATTCGCTTCCTGCATTTCTCTGCGATTGCCGTCATTGGCCAAAGAGTCTCCAGGAAATTGAATGAATATTTTTGGATGCAGAAGCTCTGCAAAATCTGTTTCAGTGGTCTTGGTAGACAACTAAAAGCATTGTTTTAAATAAAAAATTCAGGTGATGGGTCGTCACTGTGGGTACCTTGCCCTCGTGACTGCTCTGGCTTCCGAGGCCGATTTCTGCTTCATCCCCGAGTGGCCTCCTCCAGTCAACTGGAGAGACATCCTCTGCACTAAACTGCAGCAGCAGAGAGCAGAAGGCCAGCGACTGAACATCATCATTGTCGCTGAGGGAGCCATTGATAGGTGAGGGAATATCCGAAGTTTCAGGATCACTCAATTATGAAAAAAATTAAGAATGCATAACCAGACATCCCCCGACAGACATAAATCAGAATGTGCAATAATAGAAGTCAATATTGTAATAAAACCTTGACGAAAATTATGGGTTTCTTGAAAGGCTACGTGAGAATCACGCATTCATGGTGTAAATTATTACCAGCAGTGTAGGGCACTATTTGGAGACAGTACAACACACTTCTCGGTATTGTGGGTACAGACAACAATAGTCTCGGGTGGAATGCTTACGTTGTTTTGTCTAGACGCACTCAGCGAATAATGACGAAGATCGAAACGTGCCGAGACAATTATTAATAAGTATTATACATAAATATTTTAGCGTTTCAGGGTTTGGTTCTCTGGTTATATGGTCCGGTATATTATACGCATGGATGAGTCGAGAAATATAGTACTTCAAGGCTAGGTTCTCTGGACTAGTTCAGCGTTCCGGAATATTATAGGCACAGACTGGTCGTTCAATAAACAAAAATAGCACTTTTTATAAATTTTTACGAGTTTTATAAATTTTTCAGAGACGGCAATCCGATTACTGCTGAACTCGTCAAGGACGTCGTCACGGAGAGACTCAAGTACGATACTCGCACTACGGTTCTCGGACACGTGCAGAGAGGAGGAGCTCCCTCCGCCTTCGATCGACTGCTCGGATGCAGAATGGGAGCAGAGGTATTATTTATTATTAAATAATAAAAAATACAATTTTTAATAAATTACAGGCAGTGCTCGCCCTGATGGAGATGACCCCTGAGAGCGAGCCTTGCGTGATATCCATTGATGGAAATCAGATGGTAAGGAACACCAAAACAATGAACTCGAAGACCACACGTACCAAAAACTGAAAACTGCTTTTTTACTGAGCAAAACAACAATGCAGTCAAAGATTGCTGAACCAAGGACCACAGGCTTTTACTATGAACTAAGAGAAGTCAAAAATCAAAAGTCTTGGTACGTGTGGGTACTCGACGACCGTCTTCTTATTATTCCTAGATTAAAAAAAAGATTCTAATTTTAAATTCAGGTGCGCGTTCCCCTCATGCAGTGCGTCGAGAGAACCCAAGCAGTGCAGAAAGCGATGAACGAGAAGAATTGGGAGTTGGCCGTGCAGTTGAGAGGAAGATCCTTCCAGAGGAATCTCGAGACCTACAGGTCTGTCAGTCAACTGAAATAGTCATGTGTTGTTGTCTAGTGGCGTTGTTGTGCAGAAGTACTGCCTACGTCGACTGTACTAGTCCTGAGAGTGTGATGCTTCAGACTCCTTACGAAGCTCCGTACCGTCGAGAAGGACAATCTCTCAGAGGGACACCACTTCACTGTTGCTGTGATGAACATCGGAGCTCCTGCTGGAGGTGCAAATATAAAAAAAAACAGAAAAAGAAGAAAAAAACAATATTTTTTCTTGATTTTTCTCATTACATCAAATCCTAGTGCACTAAAACACATGCCATCCGAAATTCCGCGTACGAGCAGATTCATGGGGATTGAGCCAACTCATAAAAGAATGAGAGGGCGAACAATGCCCCCGACCCGGAAGCAGCGAAAGAATCTGAGAAATCATGCACTCCCTGACTCCCTTGCAAATTGTCCTTTCGTCTAGAAACACTTATCCCCGCACATAGCTATTTGTGGAGAAGACTTGTCAGACAAAAGTGACATTTAAAGGAAGAAAGTGAAGGCCAATTGTTCTGCTTTCGTCATTTTCGAAGGTTTCGGGCGTCATCAAAGAACGTTTACAGGTATGAACGCCGCCGTTCGTTCCTTCGTCAGAACTGCTCTCTACCATCACTGTACCGTCTTCGGAGTGCACAACTCATTCGAGGGACTCGCCAATGGAGAATTCGAGGTAAATACAGAATTCGAGGAACTGTTCTCATTTGTCATCATTTGCAGGAGCTGAAATGGGGCTCAGTGACCAACTGGGTGATGCATGGAGGATCCTTCCTCGGCACTCAGAAACAGCTTCCCAATGCTGAATCTCTGCCCAAGATCGCTGCTCAACTGGAGAAACACGGGATCCAGGCACTCCTCATGGTCGGAGGATTCGAGGTAATCAGAGAGACTCTCTCACTTTCCCCTGCTCTCTCCCTTGTGTCTGTCCCAGAGATCATGTGGTGTGGCCAGGAAATAGAAACGGAAGGGACACGGGGAGATGACTTTATTGCCGACTTTGTGTATGGAATACAACGACGAGGGGATCATCCTCTCATTCTGGAGTAGACGTATCCACGGTCGGGTTGGGCATCCTGGATCTGACGGCCGTAGAAGACGGAAGAGGGAGTCTCGTAGTTCTGGAAAGACGAAGGAACCACTTGAGACCGAGATCGAATCAGGAAGACATTCGTTGATTCGACTGATTTCCTTACCGATTCCTTGCCAAATCCGAAGAAGGGAAGGGCGTCCAGAGAGACGAGAAGAACCGCAAGGAGAAGACAGATGAGAAGAGCAGAAGAGGACATCTGATGATGAGATTAGATAAATGCTGGGTACGAGGGACGCACGGAATGACTGAAAGACGTTCGAAAATAATTAGAAAATGGTTCAGAAAGAGATGGAACGTGACGAAATGTCAGTTGCACAAGTTTCGGAAGAGGTTCAGAGAGACTGAAAATGACATGGCTGAGATGGACGAGAGTGGCTTTTGTATGATTCCTTTGGGGGGAGGGACTTCCACTGACTCCGCCCACTTCGCACTCTCGACGACACCTTGGAGAGAGGAGGAGAGAGAGGAAGGGAGAGACGCGATGATTATGAGAATATCTCGAGGGAATCGGGCTGATTAGTTATTCGACGGAACAAGAATGAGGAAGAATACATTGATGATTGTTACGATGCATCTACGTTTTATCAAAAAATCACGCTCAAAACAATTAAAATCACTTCCAAGACTCCCACGTGAGCAATACTGACAGACATTACAATATAGGATTTACCATAATTATCTAAAAATATATAGAACAAGAAAGGGTCTGATAGTGAATTGTTCTGTTCAGACTAGGCAACTGCTGTTCGGGCTCAACTGTCTGATATAAAAACCGACATACAATTCATGAATTACGTTGAGACGGAGATGATTGCAGGCGTACAACTCGTGCCTCGTTCTCTCTCGAGCAAGGAAGCAATTCCCCGCCCTTCGCATCCCGATGACTGTCATTCCGTGCACCATCTCCAATAACGTCCCCGGTAAGGGAAAACAATACGACAGAAAACAAAGATAATGTAGATGGATGTGCGAAACTCCCATCCTCGTGCATTCTTTCAGTGAATTGAGAGGAAATGACGAGTGAGATTATTGCAGGAACTTCTCTCTCGCTTGGATCGGATACGGCAGTGAATGAGATCTGTGGAATGATCGACAAGATCAAACAATCGGCCACGGGAACGAAGAAGAGGGTGAGGATATATATATGTGAAACTCAATATTGCCTGTCTCGGCCTATCGCATGATGCAATTCCCCCACGCAAGGCATTTCCTTGTACAACAACCACCCCCTTGAGAGGCCTACTTGTAGAACGAATTTAGAATACGAGAGAAGGAGTAAAAAAATGTCTCCTCTCACGCGAGGAAAGTCATCAATTGTGTCATCATTTGTGGTCTCTGGGTCGTCGGATGACAGGTTGTACGATGTTTGACATCGGATACAATAGCTAATTTGTGAGGGAGGGAATGAATAATAGCTACCAGACTAACATCAAAATTTGTATTTCTGCACGGATCACGAGCTTTTAGGAGTTGATACTTCCGTGAGGTTCCGGAAAACGACGGATAATCTGTCAATCCTACACTGAACCTTGGATAATCTGCGTTTTCTTTACTGAGACCCACTTTCTTGCAGAAACGCCAAAATAAAATATAGCGATAACTGAATTATTTTACATTTTATAAATATTCAGGTGTTTATCATCGAGACGATGGGTGGCTACTGTGGCTACCTCGCCACCGTCTCAGCTCTCGCTTCTGGAGCCGACAACGCATACATCTTCGAGGACAAATTCGACGTCCAGGATATTATTGAAGACGTGACGGTGAGTGGAATTGCCCATGAAAGGATGAAACCGATCTCTTGTGAGGTGCAGAAATCTGGAAGGGTATCGCATTTCAGTCGAGTAGTTTTTCGCTTTCGTCATGAGCAGCGTGAGCGAATCCAACAGAGATCTCTTTGTTTTCCTAGCGAGATCTCCTATTTCGATGAGCGATGAACGAGCGCGTGTTAGAAGAGATCAGATAGTTCACGTGGTTGGAAATAACCGGATAAAGAGAGACTCACAAAATCACGTCAACTACAAATCAGTGAAAAGGCCCTAAATTGGTTTTCTGGCAATGAACAAGCAGTTGAAATGACGAATCTGGAAACATTTCAGGTTATCGCTGAGAAGATGAAGAAGGGAGTGCAGAGATATTTGATTGTGAGGAACGAATGTGCCAACAAGCACTACACCACCGAATTCGTCCAGCAACTCTTCTCAGAGGAAGGAAAGGGAGAGGTAATTCATCCAAACAATTTAGAATATTTAAATCGATGTATCCTCGACATTGATTCGCATTAGCACATTTAGTTGGATACTAAAAGCCTATGGAACATACATTTATGCAGACGTTGCGATTAGCGTGAATCACTTCTATTTCAGTTCACTACTCGCATCAACGTTCTCGGACATGCCCAACAGGGAGGTTCACCCACTCCATTCGACAGAAATATGGCCACCAAATTGTCTGCTAGAGCACTCGAGTACCTCGTCACTCAGGTACGGTAGTAAAGAGAACATACAGTAATCTACAGTATACCAAAAAATGATCTAATCAATCGATAATTGCAGGTCAAGGCCTGCTACGATCCCTCCAACAAGAAGGTGTACGCAGAGGGAGACGACACTGCGACTCTCCTTGGACTGACTGGTCGCAGAGTGGTATTCTCCCCTGTGGAGGAACTGGCCAGAGAGACTGACTTCACCCATAGACTGCCCAACCATCAGTGGTGAGTCTTCTCTTAATTCCTCTCCCTTTTTAAAAGTTTTTTTAAAGATTTTAGCTGTTATTTATATATTCCTTTGCAGGTGGCTCAAACTCCGTCCTCTCCTTCGTATCCTGGCCAAGCATGCTTCCACCTACCACACTGAGGCCCAAGACGACGAAGATATTGACAAGCACGTCGGATATACTGCATAGACCATCTACATTAGATGTACACTCACCCTATTTCCTCTCGCAACAGTGGCATTTCCTACAGTAATCACAGGATATAGCAAAGTATTCCCCACCAGTAATCTCTTCTATGAAGCTACTCTAGTAATTTTCTCACTCTCTGTAGCTGCGTTCGAATAAAAGTTTCTGGCGCTGAACTTGGACTCAAAGGTTCTTTCTTTGCAGAGGGTTTCACACTTGAATCAGTAAGGCGTGAAATCGGGAAGTCTTGAGACCGCGAATTCTAAAGAGAGAAATGCGTGGGTTTCCATCCCAGAACGCGGACCATTCAAACCCCCGGAAGCACTGAAAGGATCGAGAAACTAATAATTTATCGAATATCTCAGAAACGGGAAAAAGTGAAGAACTATCGCAAGATATGCACCGTCGCTACTATCACACAGTGGAGAAATGAAATAAATAAACGATGTGCTGCAAGGGGAGAAATCTTTGTGTGGTGTGTTGTCAACTAGCGAAATATTCACTATTGTTGGCTGGTTGTAGTTGGTATGGTATACAAGTACTCAATGGTTTTTTGGGTGATGGAGTTTTGGAATTATTTTGTGATAGGGAGGGAAGTGGGAATAAGACAAGATGCAAACATTATCTCTTCTAATCTCTTGGCTTAGACGGTTTGGACGTAGCTTGCAGGGAAAAGTCCGCAAGCAGTCCCCACTCTTCCCTGACACCATCCAAGGGAATCCGGTTCGGAGAGCAACTCGATGATCTCGCCTGATGGTTATTATGACGAGACCATTACGGGAAAGCTACAGTACCTTTCTTTAGGGCGATTTCGTCATCCTCCATAGGATTGTAATCATAGAGTACTCTGGCGTCCCTTCCACGAACAGGAGCGACTGGAGTATCGTCGTCGAAATCAGCGAACTGTAAACATTATTTTAAAATTTACTATTTGCGAGAAACAGAAACCTTAGCGGAATCAGGAGTAGTTGCGGGTTGTGAATCAGTCTGGGAATCAGTCCATTTCTCTCCATTTCTCTTGACATCTTCAATCTTCGGAGACTTCTCAGCGGATTTTCTACTGTCGTACGTGCTAGTGTCGGAGTCGGAATAGTTGCTGGGCTGGAAAGACTTATTTGAAGCTATTCCAAAACTGGAACTCTTCTCCCAACATAGTTTTTTCTTAGAATAACTTGCCTTAGGCGGATCGGGAATGACGGAGTTTCTCTTGGATGAAGCAATAGTTGATGTGCGAGTGGAAACAGAGACGGGAATTTCTTCGTTTTTAATAATCTGTCTTGTGAGAACGACGCCTCCGGAATCCTTCGACATCGTCTTCGAATTCGAGATCTGGCGCATCTCGGGAGAATATTCCTGAAAAACAAAAATAATTCCAATTGCACGAAATCTGGGAATGTTCCAGTACTGTGCACCGTGCGTTTCCGTTGGTTTTCATGTCTCCATTGTTCGCAATGCCATAATCGCCTGTTTACAGAGTGACGAATCAGGTTGAATCGCACATTAAAAGGCACGTAAAAAGCTGATTTTTTTGCCTCATAGGCTTCGAGAAAGGGAGAGAATGGACCTCATAAGTCGGCCAGAATGCTGGAGCATCCACTCCGTGTTGTGTACTCCACTGCTTGAGATCTGATTGGAGAACACTCTCATTAGTTGCCTTGAACTTCTGCTCCATCTCATTGTGAAGATTGTTGAATCTGAAAGCACAAGATCATTAATTATTCCCATCTCTCATGTCCTATTCTATTGTCTGCCTTTCTCAGGCAACTTTCCATGATCACGCGTCCCAAACATGTTGTGAGAAAGGGAATGAGGGGTGGAATGGGAATGACACGATAACGGGTGCCCTCTCACGGGGAATCCCTGTTCAAAAATAGCACTTCGGTAGCTACAACAACAGTGGTGAATAACGATGCTTGTTTACTTCCAGGAATGTTCTGTTTTGTAACACTGGGCCAATTCCGAAACTACGCGACCTTCAACCCTCTTCACATTCCAATAATAACAGTTCGAAGAGCAATTTAAATTACCCTGAGTGAACCAATAACGGACCACAGATTTTAATTTTTTTTTAAAATTATTTCAGAATCTTTAAAAATAATTCTCACTTGCTATTCCTGACGAGATCAGCCATCACAGATTCATGGCCTGCCATCATCTCGATCAGGAATTTGGCCCTCTTCATCTCTCCCAATTGACATTTCTCGAAGACGAATGACATATTCTCGATGTATGGGCCACGATATTGAGCGATTTCCTGCAATAATAACCATCTTTTATCATTTAAAGTTGTTTCGTTTTTGCACGTACCCCTCTTACGTTCCACATTTTTCAAGAGTGGCAAGTGGCTAATTTACCACTCGACTGGCATGTTTTTCTTCCCTAGGTGAGAGTGCACTCGTTCGATCATTCAACTCTGCAGATTCACTTCCGTGACAGGTAAGATTATCCGCCTCGCTGCCCTAATCATATTTACTATTTACTCAACTATCTCCACTTCTACCAGTCACTCTGCTCCTTCTTTCTTCCGTTTTTCCTTTCACGTGAGTCTCAAGATTCGCCCTTTCACTAAGCAAACCAAAAGGATGGCGATATCCACACAAAGAGAACACGAGCATGAGACACGGTCAGAAGACAAACAGTTGACGTGAGGTTGGGAAAGAGATACGGGAGCAGATCTAAGATTCGCCCCCGAGGAGCGATCAGAGTACATCCGGATATCTCCTGATCGGAAATCAAACTATAGTTGAGCGAGAATCTAGCCACAGATCGATAAATTGCGCAAGGTGATGAAATTGATAAAGAGATCAAACCTGCAGTTGAATCTCGTAGTGTTTCCTCGTCTTGACCACATCGTCTTTCGCCTTGATCAATCTCTCCTTCATCTTATTCACTGCATCGGGAGTGACTGCAGTGTCTGCTTGGGCATTCTGGACGAGAACTCCAGCTGATTTCTCAGCTCTGCATGCTCCGTGATATGCTTTCTTAGCTGATTCCACCCTCTCGAAGAGCTTCTTCCAGTGCTTTTGCGCCTGCATTTTTACATTTTTTGTCTTTGTTATTTCAAACAGTCCACTAAACCATCCAATAGCATAAGCGCCGAGATTGTTTATACTTCCCGTTTGGCGTGAATCGTAAAGGGTCTAATCCCCTGGGGGTCCATCCAGATACTATCTTCCCATTCTAGAGTGCCCATCCCCTTTCTCTTCCTCCTCTTCCTCTTTATCGGCATCTTCAATCACCCGACCTTCATCTATTTGTCATACTCTTCTCGAATACAATTCATGAGATGTCTTATAGGGGCAGTATTGATACATCTTCCTCTCTACTCTCTCTCTCTCCAGCCATTGCGACTGTGACAAGGAAAGAAGACCTATCCCCTGACCCGAGATCCCTCAAAATGACTATTTCGAAATGTGAAGAACAGCCCTCTGACACCCCATCTCGATCAGCTCCCAGAAAGCGACACTGTTAAATATTATATTGTACTGTATTGCATCTTTACTCGATATCCTGCCCTCAAACCTTCTCGAATGCTTCTTCGATCTCTCTGATTTCCTTGGGCGATCGGAAGGCGGAAGGATGATGATTCTCCTTGCGGAACAATGCCAGAGTTTTGACGATCTGTAATACAAGAATCTCGTCTCTTTCCCTTCTTTCTTCCACTTGGCAAGAAGCCGAGAAACCTCTTGAGAGTCGGCACATTGGACGGGGCGAAAGTGAGGAGAGGAGACTCTTTATGTTTCGCCCGAATCAAAAGTGGACTGGACACAGTACGGGCTCAAGAGGAAGGATCATGCTGTGTTATCCAATGATTCATCCTGGTACAAGCGAACGAAGAAACAGGGATGTTTTGACCTAGGTGTTGGTCGCAAGGAAGTCACGGGACTGATCTAACCTCATCAAGAAGTCGATCTCTTGCTCTTCCATGCTGCACTGAGAGAGCTTCTGATTCCTCGACGAGAGTCAGCCATCCCCTCTTCAGAGCTCCTTCGGGAACGGTTCGATCCACTTGACCCCGCCACTTCTCCGAGAAAGTCTGAATCACATCCACATTACTCAACATGGCTCATGTGTCTCATCAATCATTAGTAAGCGAACACTTTCGAAACAACAGTTCGAGTGACTCATCAGCTTACCTGTAGTGACTTGACATACTGCTTCTCGATCTCCGCTCTCTCCTTTGCCATTCGACTCAACTCGTCGATCTGCTCCATCCCATCTCTGATCCGTTTGACATTCGTTCGATACGCTCCAATCTCCCAGAATCCTCCAGCCGTCGTCTCGGCCATTTCAATTCGATCGGACGAGTACTCAATACTCGATTCGTTCTTTCTGAAGATGGAAAGAAGGAGTGAATGATAAGACAGGCGGAAAGAGTGAAAAGAGACGGGGAATTAGAATTGAAGGCAGACAGGCAAATAAAGACTGAAGAAGGAAGACGAAATGCTCACAGTGAGAGAGAGATGAGAGCAAGAAGAAGAAGCATAAATGAAGGACGATACAAGGGTAGAAATGGAGAGGGGAAATGAGGCATGGAAGAGCAAGAAACGATGCAATGACATAAGAAGTTGAGAGATGAAGTAGTTTGATCCTGTTCTGAGTACGAATGGGAAAGGAGGACTGGGTAAGGAAGAGAAAGGCATAAAGGGTAGTAGTTAGACGAGATCAGATCATGAGAATAGAGGGGGAGACCAGAGAGAAGGGGACACTTATTATGGGAATGAATGAAAGGAGGAGGAAAGGCATTGGGAGTTCTTCCATAAAAGGTGAGAAGAGGGCTCAAGTGTCATTCATAAGAGACAGTAGCGCTTGATTGGAATTAGGATGAGATCGGCAAGTGGTTTGTAGCCCGAGGGGGGAATTCTGGTGTCCCACCTATCTCGCCTCTTCCTGACTACGAGGGCAAATAGTGGGGCGAGAGTCAAGCAAGAAGAAGAGGAGACGAGATTCGGAGTGGAATCGAGAGATCGGAAGAGAGACTAGAAGAGATGCGCGCTTGATTGTGAAGTGACCATGATTGCAACGATGAGTGAACATTCTAGGAAGATTCGAAGGAGGTACCACTGCTCCACCCTCCCCCTCAAAGGGAGAAATGACTCAAAGTGAGGAATGTAGGCACTTACTGATAAGAGAAGAAACTAATCCATCCTTGGAAGGAGAGGGGATCGAAGGAGAGGGGATTCGAAGGAAGAGGACAAGTGAGAGTGAAAAGAGCCATTGAAGAAAGAGAGAGCAGAGAAAAAGAGGAACGACCGAGATCAGAATGGGCGCCAAAACGAGAACACATGTTCATTTGAAAATCATCTGGTCTCTACTTTCTTACCCTTCTTTTTGTAGTGAACGAAAGTGGTAACGGAGAAAGGGAAGGAAGGTCAATGAATGGCAGTGAAAGGGAAGAAGATGAGTGTCCTTCTGTTTTCACTTGCTCATTTGGGGACGAGTCTGGTCACTGCTATTCAACACCTCTCCCTTCTCTCCTCCCCTTCCTCTCTTCCTTCTTTGATCGATCGACTGATCTGCTTCTGTTTCATGCCCCATTTCATCTCACTTGCTCAACAGTTCTTTATTCGTGTCCAGAAAGGAAAAGGCGGGTGAAGTCTAAAGTCACGGGATGTTCTAGGCCGGTGTATGACGGGAAAATGAAATGAGTCAAGAGCTATAAGGGAAGAAGAGGTCAGATACACCGATTCTATTCGAATTATACACACGTTGTTAAATACTAAGGGACTCACCGTACCGAAATTAGTGGAAAGCTAACCAGTTGAGGAGCAAACTACGAATTAATGAAAACAAGAGTGACGTAACTATGAGTGCAGTGAAGGGTTGGAGGTGACTGGTTGCAGGAAAGGTTGACGAGAGCAATTTGAGGAATGGAAATAGGAAAATAATGAAAAGAGACCTAGATAAAGTATGGGGAGTCTGGTTTGTCTCCAGACCTCAAGATACCTCACAATTAGACATCCAGAACATATAAGTGCGACATATACAAACGTGCGTGAAACATACATAATCTAACAAAAAATAAACTAACTAATCTGACATTTGTGAATAAACGGACTTATTGACCTCTTGAAGAATTATCATATCACGAGGATGAAAAGCTGTCTCCGAGAAATTCTAATGGTAATTGACAATAATGCCGAAAAATCACAATAACTAACGAAGTAGTAGCTTCCTTCAATATGCTAACATGCTTACCAAACAAGATCGTGCTATATGAGTGAATTATATGAGAAACAACGATTGAACTTATAGCGATAAATAGTAAACAGAGTCTTACCTAAAGTCAAACCATCTCATACGTTTTTAATATCAGTGGGAATTCTAGAAAATGCATTCATAAGGGGATTCCAACCTAGCCAAAGAGACTCAACCAGCATACATAAACATTCAATGAACCTAGTGGATGAAAAATCATGAGAATACCTTCGAACTGATTTCTGAAGCGAGCACTGGGACTAGCAGTAAAGTGAATAATGAACGGGTACGCGATAGGAAGCTATAGATTACATAGTATAAGCAGATATATAGAATTCTAAAGGCGAAGTAGTAAGTAATCTCGCATGAGGGACTTCGCACAAAACAAGAAATGTTACATAGGAAAATTACAAAATAGGAAAATTACAAAATTTGTATAGTATATACAGTAAAAGACGGTAAATCAAGCATCCGCGCAGATTTGGCAGTTCGATCGGTCGGGGTTCGATCGTTCCTTTCCGCATCTTGCACAGACTGGTTCGCTTGAGTCCTGGAGATATTACATCATCATTAGCCAATCAGGGTTGGGTATACCTATTCATCCTCGGGTGCACTACTCACCCCGAAGGCGTTGAATGATGAGTTGGAGGCGACGGATCCACCGACTTCAGAGGCATTCGATCCCAGGCGAGCTCGCATTTCTTCCAGTTGATGGAACATCTGAGATGGTGATGTATTGCAGAGAGACGGGGAATAGATGCATACGCATTCCGTTTGCATGAAAATAATAATCCGTCAAATTAGATTTTCTCAAATACAACGTCAAATAGTATTGGAAGATACCTGGTCTCTCTCAGCAAAAGCCCTTCTCTTCTCCATCTCAGCCTTCTCGGCCATCATCTTGTACACTTCTGCATCGCTTTTCCACGCTTCGCAAGCCTGTCTCGCCTGTTTCAGTCCTTCCTCCCACACGGCGACCTGCAAATAGATTGAAGGGTGAATCACCAGAGATGCCGCAATAGTATTGCATGAAGAATGATAACTATACGTTTGAGTAATCGTCTATATTTAGCATTACCATCTCTCGTTTATATCTCTCATTATGATATATTAATGATTGTTTATTTACGGTCTTCGTTCATTATATTTATTACGGTCGTTGTTCACCTTCTCGTGCTGAACATTCAATTCCTCTTTGGTCTTCGTCAGTTCTTCGATCAGCACTGCTTCTGCAAGAATATTTTCTTTGCCTTCCATCGAACTTATTGTTAGACTACAGTAATGCAACTGAGACACTATTCCTGTGTTGATTTGCTCATAATTCCATCTACCGTACCATGGACATTATTGGGGAATGGAGAGAAGACTCCCGTAGGAGAGTTGAGGCTCATCTTTCCCGGCTGGAGCAGACTCTCTCCGTAAGATGGGATGGGAGAATTGTGGTAGGAATCGGATGATCCGGGGATTCTCATTGGAGAAGAGACTGAAAGAGGACACTTAGCCTCTACGATGAGGAAGCTAACAAAATGGACAAGAGGAAGGAAACGAAAGACGGTGAGAGAAGCAGATAGCAGATAGTGAATGACTATACTACTCACTAGCATTCGCCCCATAATACTGACGATTCGACTGTTCATCGATGGTCGCGAGATCGAGAGTCAACTCCTCCATCGCTCCACTCATGGCGTTGAATCCAGAGTCAGATCGATTGAGAGCAGAATGAGACGGAAGTGACGTTCCCATCATGTCGAATTGCGCCATTCCAGATCCTGCAATTGTTCAATCTCGAAACGATTCTCGATGATTTCGTCATCTCGTCTAGGATAGATTTCTCCGTTTTTACGCTCCCCTCGTTGCTCCGTTTAATGTGGTCGTGTCGATACAATAAAGCCCTCTCGAAGAACTCTTCGATGACGTCCACAGACGAGAAGAAACGAGTAATTTCGTTCGTCTTTTCGCAGAAAAGAGGGGCAAGAAGAGAGGGGAGAAGAAGCACTAATGCCATCTCCAGATGATGTCTTTCCTCACCCAAATCAATGTTGCCCATGTTGAGTGAGTGAGTTCGAATCCTCCCTCCGGGCTTCTCCATTCTCTCGTATGGCTGTAATTAGTCTAATTAGTCTTCTTCTCCTCATTATTTTCTCTCACCGACAACGGTCCTCTCTCGAAGCCCGGTGCCTTCGGGTAGCTGCTCGAAATGGAGTCATCCGACCGATAGAGTGGCTTAGATAACTGATTACGTAGTTGAGCCTGCTGAAAGGGAGCAAAACAGATTTCTGATGCCTTGAATCGGCACAGCTTTTTTTTACACGCATAAAGAGTCGTCGAAGCGTGACTGAGAGCGGAAAATATTCTCACCCCGATTCCATAAGAAGCGTTCATTCCATTGACCGTGGGAGAGCCGAAGCGAGAAACGTCCGCGAAACCTCAAAGAGTGTGTCGTAACCTCATTTTTTTATATTTTAGATCTATTTGAAAAAGAATGTGCAAAATAAAATCAGCAACAGCTCACCATTGGGACTCTGTTCTCCTGCCACAGGTGACGTCTGGGAAGACGCGAGATAGGGCGTTCTCTGCACGTGCAGCTCAGAATCGTGATGAGCAAATGCGCAGAAAACGGCGCGAGGACAGTACCCGTGCTGCGAAAAGAGAGATAAATAAGAGAAAAGGCGGCAAAGATCAAAGGGAAACTGACCTCTAGCATGTCATTGCACTTGGTGCTCTTGTAGATTTCGGGATGGAATTGCTGCTCGGTTCTGGTGTGGCAGTATCCACAGTTGTCTCCGTTCTCGCACATCTCAGGATCCAGCCATTCGTCCACGGTCTTCGCTGCCGGGCAAGGAGTCGATCTGCAAATGCGCAATTTGTATACCCCATTCTTTAAATAAATTCGTTTGTTTGACCAACGTCAGTCAGCAGACCACCGGTGCCACCCCAGCGTCAAATTACCACCTACGATATGGTCCGAGACAATTTGAAATCTGAGACCAACTTCCCTTTTTGTCAATACGTTTGAATGATTTATAATTTGTGTTTGTAAAGCTACAACTCAAAATAGAACGAATGATTACGAATCGTACGCATCCTCTGATTGCATTCGCGTCTTTTGTACATGATATTTTCCGTCTAACTACGATTCTATTGACGGCAGAGGGAAGGGTGTGATTACCTGTACTAGCGTCAACCATCTATCGATTAAAAAAGGTAAATGCGGCCACATCATGCGATTTTACAGTCGAAATTCGACTACGCTAGGTGGTGCTCGTCGGTGGGCCGACTTGTATCGATTACCATCCTATGAATAGTCTGATTACCTGTACTTGTACTTGGCAGGTGGTCGTCGTCGATCCTTGCTGTTGTGGTAGAAGGGACAGGCGTAGCCCTGTCGACAGAGTCGCGCCGGTTTCCGACACAATTCGGTCTTGTAGCAGGACAGGACGTGATCTTGACCTGCCGAGTGCTCTTCACTGTCCCGATAGGGACTACGATACTCACTATGCCACAAGGGATCTTCGACGACGAAGCTCGTCCGGTCCCTTCCGTCGGTCTCCGCCATCGAATTCAAATAGACTGCCTCATTTGGATCGTGCTGAGGTTGTCTGCAATGAATTACTTGTACTGTCTTCCCCGCCACTCGACCTATCCCCCCTGCCCTTGAAACCTCGGGATAACGAAAGAATGTGC
This sequence comes from Pristionchus maxplancki, assembly GCA_900490775.1. Lineage (NCBI taxonomy): Eukaryota > Metazoa > Nematoda > Chromadorea > Rhabditida > Neodiplogasteridae > Pristionchus > Pristionchus maxplancki. The sequence continues at coordinate 224,409 of LS573050.1, read as the reverse complement.
GTGTTGGTCCCTCCTGACTTTGTTTGTTTCATTCTATCGAGAACCTCTTTCCCTCCCCTCTCTAGTCAACAGGCGAGGAGATAACAACGTGCAGACGTTGCATCTGACTCATTTTGTTCCATCTATCTCTCTCCCTCTCATCTCTCTCTCTCATTCGCTTGATTGTTAATGAGCAGACCACGTCAGAATTATTGAGATACAGACTATGGCAGGTTTACAACTCGCCCAAATATACCGATTGGTGCAACATGTCTATCACAAATTCAATCAAGAAGTGGTTGTTTGCCGAACTGGCGAACAAGAAAAAGCTGATGAGTGCACGTCTAATTTCAGCGCAACGGTAAAACCACTGAACCATCTTTTTTTCAAGTTTTAGAGAATTTGGGGATAAGTTTTAAGAGAAATAGGAAGATTTGGTGTTAGAAACGCACCGTAAATCGATGGCGGAGTGGGCGAAAGCACAATGCGGTCCGTTCTTCATGCACTGTCCCCTCGCATCCGTTCCATGCACACATTGCGCCGTCTTGTAGTATCGTAGATGGTATTTCCGCTCCACGTCCCCCGAGACGCGGTGCAGAAAAACACAGCTGAAATGGGATTCGTTGCGTTTCATCTTGCTTCTATGGGTATATCTTGGTTTCTAGAAAGGGATAGGCTAGGTTTCATGCCTTCATATATTTTGTTTTCCCGATCAAAGTTACAATAGTTCTTTTTGGCTTCTCAGGGTTCATCGAATAGTCACGGGAGGGGCAAACGTCATTCATCCATCTATCCTCCTCCCTCCCCTCTTCTCTCCAGAAGGAAGAAGAACTACGTCGAGGGTCGGGGGCATACACAAACATTCTTAATGATGCCCTCCCCTCGCCTACTCTTTTTCTCTCCGTCGCTCCCTCCACTCAATATATCCACCCGAAATGACGGTAATAAAGTCCAGAAAACCTAGTCTCGAGAGCAATCTCTATGGGAAACTGAGCCTCTCTTCGTCTTTCTGCATCTAATTCCGACCGGATTGAGTTTTGAGTGAGAAGGAAAAGACGAGCAGAGATGTTTTCCACTAAGGGCCTTGCACATATCACGTGAGGATCGGAGCACACACTCGATTGTTTAGAGAGAGAGAGAGAGGAGAAGGGAAGGGGGAAAGGGAACCGAAGAGTGAACTCACGCATCTCCCTCTGGACAGATCCCTGTGTTCTCATCGTATTTGTCACAATATAGATCGGGTGAGTAGTTGAAAGACCCGTCGGGTTTTCGTATGGGCCGTCGTCGCCGTTGGTTGGCGAAATGCCAATTAAAGCATGTGTAGGGCCTGAAGTCACTCTCATTGGCAGAAACTTTCGAGGGAGACTTACCTATGTTGTTGGCATTGATGCTGTTTGAAAAGAGGGCAGGGATCGACTCGGAACTGGGAGAGATACCTGGAATGGGATGGGTTACTTGACACGATCGATTGCCCTTTCTCTGATCCCAATCTCCCCTCCTGTTTCATCCTCGATGGGACAAATTGGCACCAATCTGTACCTTCCTTTCATCTTTTCGTACTGTCGACCTACGAATCGATGGAAACCATTCTGGATTCCAGTGGACGATTCGCGTGATGTTTTCTCACGCTTCCCCAGGCACACAAACAACCAGTGGATGGCGAGAATTCGTTTCCCTTCTTCCTCCCCACCTTCCTCTTCTTCTTCTAACTGTTTTAGTCTGTTTTGCACTCGAATGGAGACCACTTTTGTGTGTCTCCTACCTCCTCTTTCCCCATATATCCATTCACCATCCAACTGATCAAAGCACCTCTGGCAAACAGGGAAAGGGAAGGGGAAGGTAGAGGATCATTCACCTCTTCTGCTCTCTTCTGCTCTCTCATTCTTCTGCTCTCTCTCTCGTGCGATCTCCCTTTGAGAGACACATTCCCTTATCAGTTACGATGAACGGTGTGGAGGGAAGGGAAGGAGAGAGACAGGTCGTAACAGAGGAAGCAGCCTCCTTTGATCTACTCTACGACGAACGGCCATCTATCCCAGACGAAGTGTCCCGCCGTGCAGTAATAACAGCCTTTCTTAGACGGAGAAAGAGGAGAAAGTCGATGGGTCGATCGAAAGTGGTGGATGGAGTGCAAAACAACACTAAGAAGAGTGGGGGGGAGGACGATTGACAGGACGGCCTGACATCGATATCGGGAGAAAGAGAAGTGGATGAGGACACGAATGGAGGCCACAAACCGATTGCAATACGGAGTAAACAAGTGGGGGAGAAGAGAGGTGAAGAGGAACTCACTGTAAATGATTCGGTTTCTCCTGTGAGGTTGGCGGTCGATTGTCCATCGGGGGCCTCCAGCTTTGCGTCACTTGAAGACCATGCGGATTCTGGGGAGACTTCAGAATCAGCTGACAGAGACGTCGAGGAGGAGGAGGGGAAGGGTGGAGTGAGAAGGGTGATGGGAGGAAGGGAGGAGAAAAGGGAGGGAGAGGGGTGGAGGGGGTGAGCAGACAGAACTAGAGACAGAGTGGAAAGAAAGAGAGACTTGGCATCATGCCAACAACTCGCCCCTTCTCTTCTCCCTCGTGAGCGAGCGATGGCGGATGCGTCGCGGTCGCACGTGACGGTGGGTCGAATATATTGAGAATAGGGAAGAACAACGGGACGAGTTGCGAGTAACTTGACTAAACATTAGATGGTAAGAGGGTCGGGGACCACTCTGCGCTTTATTTTATTTTTTTCGCACTTGAAAGCACTCGAAATGGAAACCACATGAAGCACTTCACTGTACTTGATAACGATGATTTATGCTCGTTCTCTCTTGCTTCATTAATACTTCATTATCATCTGTACATAGGAACGGGATTAGAAAGAGTGTGTAGGAATGACTAGGAAGATAAGGTGAAAGTGGGTACGAACTGGTAGATCAAAGGGGAAAGGCTACTACTCTGATCCATTCTCCTTAGGGGAAGAAGGACTTCTCGTCTCTGGCTTCGTTCTTTGAACTCCTCGAAGATGCCATTGATTCAGTACACGTTGTCTTCGATCGTCCTTCGTGTATTGCTCAATCTGCTCCCTGCAAAGCGAATGGCCTTGAGAAGAACGAAAAGGAGAGATCGGCGGACACCGTAAATACCCCTCCCTCCTCTTTTCTGTGTTGACCTCTTCCCACGATAAATACCAACTCAAAAAGAACAGAGGAGGGAAATGGAAGATCGAAATCAGCAAAGATCAGAGGCAGGTACTGTAGCCATCAAAAGGTTGCAGAATCATTAATCATGTTTTTCTTGCATGATTCATTATCGTCAACTGCCTACAGTAATGATCCTACAGTATCCTACCGTAACCTACAGTACCTGGAGGGCGAAGCTCTCGGTTGACGAGGCATCTCAGCCTTCCTCTTGATCCATGCTTGGAAGGCGGCCTCAGCCATCGCTCTCTTCTCCTTTTCATCAGCTTCAGCTTGTTCTCTAAGTCGATTCGCACTCTGAAAGTCGAGTTCGAATCAAGATTGTCCATTTGAGAAAAATGCGCATTTCGCACGAGTGAAATGAGCACAACAAAGGGATGGGCTATTTTTGACTATTTTTATGACCGTCGACCATTATTCGCATCTTGCAATGAGCAAGAAAAAAATTGTATTCCGTTCTCCAGATTTTGCGAATTGTGCGCGATACGCAATGAGAATTGTAGTTTGGCGTAGGCAATCAAAGATCTCTCTGCGGGTTTTTGCAGAATGCAGGAGTATCCACGTATTTACATGCTCAATCTACTATCCGTTAAAGCTAAATAACTATTCAAGGATCGACAAAACACATCCCATTCACATTTCCAGAGTCGTGGGAAACGGTAAAAGTTATTGAAAGAGAGTTCTCGTCGGTTTCTGGTAGATGCTTCATTCTGCTCTTGTTTACTGCTTGAATGGAAACGAGGTAGAGACAGAAGGTGAGAGAGGAGTCTCATGCATTCAAGGGGAAGAGGGAACTCATGAATGATTCAGCCGTGAGATTGAAGGTTACCTCATTGCACGAAGGAAAGGACTTGTTCATACGGAAGGAGAAGACGAAGGAGGGCAATTGTCGACTCTCGAGGCTTCTATCATTCCTCTCTCTCCATATCTTCTCTCTTCGTTTTCTCCATTTCTTGATCTGCATTCCTCCCATGGGGAATTCGGGTAGGAAGAGTAGCTTCTCCCTCTTCATTCTGACCCATCTGTCAGGTCCATTTGGTCTCTCTTCCTCTCCATCTTCGCTTTCATGTCTTTCTCTCTGTACTATCAGAGGGTGAGATTCAATCTTTCTCCCATACAGTCACGATCAAAACAGTCAGGAGAGAAGAAAGAAGGGCAGTGGGAAGGGGAAGTGTGTTTGTTAGAGAGAGTCGAAGGAAGGACACGAGCCAATTTGCATCCAAGGAGATGGTCAAAAAAGGGTGAAGAAGAGAGGGATCGGAATGGGTTTAGGGACTGGACGGGAGAATGGATATGTGTTTCGTACTATCCTTTTTCATGCAATGCACTTCGAAATGAATGATGTGTGGAGTCTCTTCTATGGTGGTATCGGATATTAGTGATGTGAAGCCAGATTAGAGTAATCCCAAGAAAGTGTAAATACCACATGTGGTATGAAGCCTGATAGACTGATAATCATATGATTAATACTTGGTCGTGTTGACGACCTCTTGTCTGGATGATGTCACAACCCAGATCATATTTTTCGGAGGTAATTATTTTTCAAAATATTAAAAAATTCATATTATTAATAATAATCATCAATCACTCACATTGCTCCTTGGGGGCCTTGCAGACTGACTTCGTGCAGTCTTCGGTCGAGAGTAAGATGCACTCCTGAAGAAAGATCATATCAGTGATAATCATCAGGTGTGAAAACAAATATTTATGTCCACTATGAACATCAGAGTACCATCGTACACTGGGTGCACATTGCACATTTTTTCATCTGATGCAATTCTAATCTGCATTCCTACCGTATCCATCAGTGGCCCTCTAAGAAGGAGGGAGAGAGACTTGCCTGGGCGTAGCGTGGGAACTCCTCGAGAGAAGGACGCAATCCATGCGTGCCCTTCTCACTTCACTCGATTCGACGTGATTGGTGGACTGCACCCTCTCCGCCTTCCCCTCTGTCTCACTGCCCATCGATCTCCCTGCAATGGAGGGAGAGGGAGAGAGACCACTCTCGGTCAGAGAGACCGCCCTCGAATGGAAGCACGAGTAGAATGGGACAGAAAGACACTGTTAGCACTTCCCGTCACGCAATCGAGTCCATTGCGGCAAGATTGGATGGGATTGAATGAGAGGAGAGATCATGCAAGGCTATTGGCACGCAGATTTAGTTTAGTTTTTTTTTTGGATGATCCGAGATTTTTCTTACCAGAGAATGTCACAGATCGAGGGATCCGTTGGAAGTTTTTCTTCGTTCTTTTTGTGAACGACGAAGTTCGAGACATGGTAGTGAGAGAGTAGTTGGAGTGCATTGGGATGGACTACTATTCAGATGAATTATGAGAGGAGGACTGAGATTCATTCCCATTCTTCTCCTTTATAAGGACGGAGAGATTTAAAGAAAAGATTTGCCGAAATCTTATCCCATTCCAAAGTTTCCCTCGCATGAAATAGTATCTGGTCTTGGGCACAGAGAGGAATTGCTAATGTAAGCGAAGAAGAAGGGTGAATTAGTTGAAGAGAAAAGAAAGGGAAGAGAATGACGAGTTAGAGGGTGAAATTCGGGGAAGATCGAAGAGAGAATCTCGAGAGAATAGACAGATGCAAATGGAGAAGGAAGAAGAAAGGAAGGAAATGGACTGATGAATCGGAAGGTTGAAGATATCCTCTGTATTGACTGAGTGAGGGAGCATCTGAGTAGTAAGAATGGAAGGAGGGAGGGGGAAGAGACTGGGTCTGCCCTTATCCGATCATTTCCCAGCTGCCTTCTATTAGAAGGACACTGATGAGCTTGAAAGGAAGCGAGGGAGAGGAAGGAGAGAGGGTCGACTGAATGGGTGAAGAGAAAGGAAGAGGAGGTCAACCACCAAACTTCTCCATTCCACTCCGATAGACTTTATTCAACGACAACGCGTATCTGGAAGAAGAGAGTGGAAAGTGGAAAGGGGGAAGAGACAGAAGGAAAGGTCTCTTTCAGGACCCTCAATGTAATTGTCTCCCCAGAGAGAGGGGAGAGGAGGGGTCATGTAATCGAGGGAAGAGAAAAGGAGAAGGATGGGATGGGAAGATGATGGAAGTGTTCATCTCTATGTTGGGAGATACCAGACTGAAGATACTCATGAATTCACAAGGGATGCAGTAAGAACACAACGAAAGAGTGGGAAAGGGAAGGGTACACGGGAGTATTATGCCCAGTAGCGAAATTGTATCTCACGGGGAAATAAAGCAGTAAAAGTGGATGGGAATGACCATCTGTGGCGAATTTCATCTAGGAAGAGGAAGATGATGGAAGGGATTGAGGATCACGGGAAGAGTCAGGATTTGTAGCTCATGGGTACTGGATTGGAATGACTGGGTTACGGTAGTCGTTGAGGGGGCAAGTTGTGGGAATGGACAACAAATGATCGATGATGACTAGGAAACACGAGTAAAGCGATGCATATATATTCTGATCTAGTCGAATTCTATGAGAAGCTGGGAAAGTGTGCGTTTAGGCACTTCTAGAGTGCACTGGAAAAGTCCTAGAAAGGGATAACATTTTGGAGATCATAGTATGACTCGAGGGGAGTCGTTATTGCTCATGGATTCACCGGAGGAACTATCCTCTTCAGCATTTGTGCCTGGCACTTGTGGGTTATTTTGACGGTTGAGGGACATTGCAGCCACGCTTCTCCATCTGATTGCATGTGGATTCCTTCGAATTTCGTTTTGATCTCGGCTTCGGATGCTTGACCAATGCGAAGAGGTGCAGACATTCCCACCTGATAGATTACGTTTAATTATTTTATTTCATACGATATTCTACCCAAAAAATGAAAAATATCAATAGAAAATTATTAACTAATCATGAATCTGACCCAGCGAATCACTTTGGCATATTGTCATGATGTTACGATATCGAGTGACAAAATGAACAATAATCGGAAATCTGACTGTAAAATTGAAGGAATATTGAAAAATAAAATATTGACCAAATTACGATTATTTTTGGACAAGTCGGAACTTACAGTTGTTCATCGCGCGACTTTTTTTGTAAAAAAAGGCGAGAAACAAGGGTTTGAACACGTCAGGCAGACATACAAACATACAAAACATCTTTAAGTAATGTTGGGAAATGTAGTGAGTTTAAATTATTGCCCTGTTCTCATACGAGATCCCTCAGCCTTATTTTCACATCATTCTTACATTTCTGCACAATTCCGGAAAAGGGCCTTTCTGCAATTTTACTTTCATCTCGAATCACATTTGTCATATTCCTCATTTCAGGATTCGTGCCAAATCGTTCTATTTTTCTTGGTTTTGAAAGCAGCAATTATAGATGTATGTTTTATGGTTGGTTGGGGCAGATATTTCTTTCCTTTTCCATACCTGAAGCTTAGCTATGTGGAAGGAAGAACGAACAGCGAAGACCTCGAATTTCTTATCATCGAGAAGTTGAGGTTGATCGTCGTTCTCAGTTTCTCGCCAAACCTAGAAGAGAGATGATTAGACCACAGGTGCAAAGTTTGCTTCTCACTTTGACTCCCGCTCCCCAACACTGAATATTGAGGAAGACGAGGCCCTCGATTGGTTCAGTGAAGTTGTATTGCACTCCATCGAGGAATAACTCGATCTTTTCCTGGAGATTCTGATGCGTTCGAGTGAACAGATCGAAGGTTCCATAGGAGAAGAAGAGGAACTTGTTGAACATTCGAGAACTTAGAGACCTGAAATATACAGTTTTGTCATTGGACGCCACAAAGAATCGATAATTTCCGAACTTCTCATCTACCGAATCCACTCACTTCGGGACACTCGATCGAGTGGTCTGCATTCCGAACGTAACTCTCGCATCGACACCGAGGGAGAAGTAATTAGTCATCGTCTCTATTCTGAATGGAATCATAACAATCTCTCTCGCTTCTTCTTCCTACCTCGTATCGACCTTCTCCGTGCCCACTTTCCTATCCGCCTCAATGGCAATTCTCCATCTATCAAGTGGCTGAATCTCAGCCTCCTGAATCTCCGTCACCAGATTCACGATCTTTAATCGATGATCGATTAATTGCCGTTTCGTCAGCAGATGGATCACCACCAGAAGAGAGATGATCTTAGAAGGAGACAGAGGGGGAGATTACTTACTTCCTTAAGAGCGAATCGACCATCCGACTCAGTTCCCCAATTGAGGATTCGACTGAGATCATTTCCCGTCCCAAGAGGAAGAATAGCGATGGAGGGACGATTCTCCAGTCCCTCGAGGTCGTTGAGGACCTTAAATTTAGAAGGAAATCACGAGATTTCGCATCCCATAAAGGCCAGAGAGGTGCCCCCTTCTAATAAGGGTAATGAGGAAAATGAGGAGAAAAGGGTGAGAATAATGAAGTTCACCCTTATGACTACCGTATGCCTGATGACTAAGGGTCACAAGGAAGACTACGGTGGGTCCAAGAAATCATTCCTTCTCTTTCAATTTCGTCGTCAATCTCACTTCCTCCGTGCCATTAAAAGGGAAGAACTTACGGATGAGATGGTTCCATCTCCTCCACAGATGAGAACTCTGGCAGAAATGTCTGGATGATCATCAAGGAAACGGAAGCAACTTCCCATATTACAACGAGTCACATCCATGATCTGAGAGGAAAGAAGTTGAGAAAGTTCCCAGATGCTTCAATTTTATGACCCTTCGAAAATGCACTCATTTATGACCCCGGAATCAGGCGGGGACAGTTTGTGGGAGTTAGCCAACATGAGAAGGGGGGAAACTATTCTCGGAGCGACTAATGAGACGCCCACATCTGAGTCGTCTCGTATTGAGAAGTTTCTCATTATTTCGAGAAAGCAGAAATAATGAGGCTACGATAGGCGAGAGATCTTGACTTAGTTTTCCCTTTCTATGTGTTCCGGGTTGGAAATTACTGCTCAAGTTGGGGAGAGATAAGATCGATTGTTTATCGTCGCCCTGTTTTCACTTATGGACAATAGGAGTTTGAAGGTAATGAGAAGGGATTTCATAATTACCGTAACCGAATACAACAGTCTATGAAAATTCGAACCTGACAAGGGTGGAGGACAGTCTTGAACATCTTCATCACATGATCACCTGCTCCCGACCCACTCTTCGGATTACAAACGACGAAAACAGGTGTGAAGTTAACGATATCGGGAGGAATGGAGAGCGTTTCGATGACCATCTCAATAGTGAATCATCTTCATTCCGTTTATCTAGTAGGAAATCAGAGAGTGGAAGATGACATTCTTCACGCTTCGGTGACCAATTCCAATCACCCTCGAGAGGATAATCAAGAAGTCTTCTAAAAACGCCCGCGCTCGCTCACTCAAGACGAAAGGACCGCCCTCCTTCTAACTGACCTCTTTCTGGTTTCTTGATCCTCCTTTCCTGAGGGTGACACAGTTAGGAGGGATTATCGATCGACCGTGAGTTCCTCTGTCGCACAACTCGGGAAGCTCCCTCTTACAGTCGTTGTGCACTGCTCTACAGCACCAAGGACACCTGCGAATGAAGAGGAAATGACGAGAAAGAGAGAGACTAGTCCCGATTAGGACTGATGAATGTCTGAGCATGCCCTAGGACTACGCGGCACCTACTGTAGGTTGAAACTAGAATAAGTTCGAGGTGAAAGGACTCAGGCTGATTTGAAAGAGATACTCGTCCCCCTTTCGACTCTCTAATTGCAGCATTTCACTGACAGAACAACCCGAACATGTCACCCATTACAGACGACTCCCCTTCAACCCCCGCACAGGCGAACCCATCTCGGATTATCGAGAGAGAAAAAGGGTGAATTACAATCACCATCCTATGACACTATTGAACCAATTGCAACTAGAGAACAAAGAAAAGTAGGAGAGTACCTGAGACAGGCAATCCATGCGGACATAAGGATAGAGACGATCGAGACGGAATGAGAGGATAAGAAGAAGATGAGGGAGGAAAGAAGGGGAGAGAGGCGGGAGAAACAGGGAAGGGGGAGGGGAGAATGGTGGAGAGAAGAAGGGAGGAGAAGGAGAGGGTGCAGGTGGAAAAGACTCCTCCCCTTATCGTGCTATTGAGCGAACGAGAAATGGAAATCAAGATGAGATGAGGGGAGATTTTCGAGAGTTGCGATAGGGAGACCCTTCACTAGTGCGCAATGGAAAGGAGGGTTTGATCAAGGGAGATCCCTCACCAGAAATCGTTGAGTCCTGGGTCTTCTCCGCAGGGTTCTTCACAGATTGCGCAGAAATCGTCCGGTTCGAGATTGCCGAGTACCTGAAAGAGTAAACGCTACTTTCTAGCCAGCGATTGGAAGTGTGAGGACGTTTAACCTCGTGAGTTCTCTCCCCATTCAATGAACAAACAGAGAGACGATTACGAACAGAAAGAGAATGGTGATGTTCATTGCTCATAAAGGGGAGGGCGAACTAACCCAGTGGTGCTTCAATCGACGTGCCGATGTGGTCTTCGGATTCACTTTGCACGATTTTTCCTGAAAACTTGCGTTTAATCGATCGATACCTCGTCGCTACAATGTTTATTCTATGACAGTTTAAGTGTTCCTGACGGTTTTATGAATGCAAAGGAGATTGCAATTCGCTTTCTCTCGAAAGAATAACATAATATGGGGTTGGGATACGGTATTCCCTAATAAAAACCTCGCGCGATTTCAATGTTGCGCCTAATAACATATCCTCTTTACAGATGCCTATTGTGGAGGAGTGAATAAACCATTGGTGATTGAAAGGTCTACGGTAGTCCTCGAATTCATCTTCGTGGGCGGTCTCGTTATTCTACTTACCGTGCTCGCAAGATGGAGACAACGGACGTCATCGACACGCAGTCGACAATGAGAACAAGAGTATCCGCCTGAGAGGTGCCAAATCTCATTTAGAGATTAGAGAGGAAAAGGGGAAAGGGGATGCGATTAGCATCGTGTGACAAGACGGAAAATTCGAGTCTAGAGGTTCTCGATTCCGAAAATAACAAAGCATCCATCAATAATGGATTTACGAAGCAGTTTCTATTTCCCCCCAAAATTAGTATAATTTATCAGTTTTTTTTCAGAAAAAAAAATGGTGTTGTAGTGTGTGGGAGTCAGGTCTCTGCTCCATTTGTATTTCCAAAGAAATTGTATGAAAAAATTGTACGAGGTGAAAAAACTAACCAGTAAGATTCTGTTCGCAAATGCTGCAGAAGTAGCCTTTGTTGAAGAATGGTTCAATCGTCCAGCTATGACCACCTAAAATTTATATCAATTATTATATTATTATGTGCAAGGACGGTGTTAATAACTATGCCCAAATGTGGAAAATTAATTTTGATTGTAAAGCGCGTAACTTCGTGAGTAAAGTTTTTTGCTCAACCGTCAATTATTTTCGAAACATTTCAGCATTTGCTTGTATTTTCTAGGTATTCCATAATTACTACGTATCCCAGATCTATGGTATTTTTGTTATTCTCATCTGTGACTGGCGAATGAACTATAACAAGGAAGTTGATAATGGTCAAGATAACATAACCTTTGCCTATTCTAAGTAGAATAATATACTAGGAATACAAAGTAAGGGAGTGAAAGAGGGAATATTCTTGTTCTAATGCGGAAAACTAATGGTCATATTCAATTTTAAATAGATTAGAACCCCACTATTGAATAAGGAGCTACGTTCCGCTCGATGAAGCATGGAAGGAAAGGGAATGTATGGGAGAGCGGACATTTTCAGTTTCCCAGGCGATCAGAACTGAGTATGGCAAAGAATGAAGCAAAACGGGAAACTACTAAAAATATAAAAATATAAATAAACTTAAAAATCGACTTACTACTGTCAAAAAATAATTAAATACCGGAAAGACTTACTTTTCGCAACGGATGGTTCATTCAGGACGGATTTGTTTCGTATTGGTGCCAATATAAGACGGAGTCCATACAGAGAAGCAGCAACGGCTCCGGCGACTACAATTTAGTCATATTTACAAGGAATTAAAAGGAATCAACCCCAGTCGCCAATTTTGCATTTGCATGTTAGAACATTACACGACGTCAACGCCTTTCTGTTACCCTTATTAGTGTAATTCTACTTTCCACGATTCATATTGAGTCACTCACTGGCCATTCCGGAGACGACATCTTCGAGGGGATCGTGCATTTCTTCTTTGGATGGGATCCCCTCCTTTCTTCTTTCCAACGCGTGCGAGCTATTCTGCAATAGAAAAGGGCTCAATTAACACAACGAACATAACAAGGAGGTCGAGGGAACGAGTAGTGGTGCTGTAATGACAATGAGAACTCTTCCACCTAACGATAACTCGTGATACCGTCCCGTAAAGTTGTAATTGAGTTTGGATTTGTGTGGTACGCACGCGACATTGTTGCCACCCACGCGTCGCTAACGAGCACAAGTTCGCGCCCCCTCACACGAGTGTAGGCACTAATTGGGAAACGGTAAGAGAGGCGGGGGAGACGGACATTATTCGAGTATTCTCGTACTATTAGCCTCATTATCGACGTAAAGTCGAGTGGGAGGCATCATTAGTGAGCGGAATTCTTGTGATTCTCGTCCTACGTTTCTAATAAGGATTGTTTACTAATAATGGTAGATTGGCGTAATTCTCTCTTCTCGTTCTCAGTTAGTGTGACGATCATCCGAAATTCAAACATGTCACACAGTCTACACTCTGGTGGTTTGCCCCTGCCCATCTCGTATTCAATGGAGTAAGGAGAAGGAGTTAGTAAGAGTAGACGTGCTCCCTCCTCCTCCTTCTCCTCCCCCAATTCCTTCTCCCCTCCTTTCATCCGCACTCCTCACTACTCTTACATCGCTTCCCTCATCAACTCACACGCATAAGACCGATCGAGAAGAGATTTGATGCTAGATAGTCACACTTTTTGTGAGGCCGCCATCCCTCCTCCTCCCCCCTTTCATCCCCACTCATTCATACACCACATTGAACACCTCCTACTTTCTCTTCTCAGATACAGTAAGAGTCCTCTCCTCTCATCCCCTAGACTACACAGTCCCTCCCCCCTTCTTCTCCTTCTGAGACCATCACGTGAATCCTCTCCTTCCTCTATTCTCGGTCTGTTTTGGGAGGGAGGGATGTAATCCTTGAGGGATTGCTGCTTCTTCTCCCTTCCAGTCGTGTTCTATCAGTTCTCTTCTCAAACCATCCCTGGTTTCCCTTCTCGGATCTTCTTCTTCTCCATTCCTCGACTCCATTTCTTCGCATTGCTCAAACATTGCAGAGGGGTGAGTTCGATCACAATGTCTGACGATCTCTCGGATGTCGCTGCCGATTCTTCCCATTACAAACCACCAGAGAAGAAGTCGATCGACGAGATATTGAAGAACACTGAGGTATACTACTCCCTCCCTACTCCTCTCTTCCATTCTCAGCCACTCACTATGTCTAATCCCCCTCCTCACTTCCACTGTATATTCTCCCTCGAAAGAGTGCTCCAAACCACTGCAGCAATGGGGAGAGAGAGCAAGGGTGTGAGCCAATCCCTAGCGGCCTGTGTGTGTACGCGTTCGTGGTGTAATGGTCAGCATGGATGCCTTCCAAGCATTCGACGGGGGTTCGATTCCCCCCGAACGCAGAAATTTTTTGCCAATTTTTAGCATGCTCTGGGAAACTTCATTAATGGCTTTATCAACGATTTTTGATGTTTTGCAGGGTTGTGATGAGTCTCTGGGCAAGTACAAGGGTTTTCTTCTTGATGCCAACGATCCGGCAAATATGTATGATCCCAATGATCCTCGATCTGTAATTCTTGTCAATATCTCCCTATTGGTTGATGGACAACCCAAGATCTCCATTGATCTCAATAGCTCAGGTACATCAAGAAATACGAGTCAAAATATATGAAATCTCAGTGAGAATGAACGATATTGTCTTCCGAATAAAGGAAGGAGCTCAGTACCAACTCCAACTCAATTTCTTTGTCCAAAGGGAGATCGTCACTGGGCTCAAGTACATTCACAAGGTCTACAAACATGGAATACCAGGTATGAGGGGCGAGAGAGAGACGTCTCCCACGTGTCTGAGTATCGCTTTCAGTCGACAAGGACTCATTCATGATTGGCTCGTACGCACCTAAGAAGGATCTGCAGCGATACGCAACTCCTCCTGAGGATGCACCCAGTGGTGAGTCTTTCCGGTTCTGGAGTTCCTCTCCGAGTCAACAATTCCCATAATTATTCGCTAAACTACAGTGAAGAGTGGAGATGCCGAGAAGAGATTGTGGAAATGAAAAATGAGATTGCAGGAATGATCAATCGAGGGAAGTACAAGGTGAAGTCTCGTATAACTGACGACTATGGCCATGACTGGCTCACTTGGGTATGGCATCTGGAAATCTCCAAGGACTGGTGATCTGTCCCCTCCCCTCCCTCCGTCCAGTATTCCCATCAACCATTCGCGGTCTCAGAATCTCTTCCTTTCTAGTCAATCTCACAACAACAGCCCAGTCCTCGTCAGTTCTTGGTCCAACTCGGTTATGCTTCACTCCCATCTTTCCATCCTCTGTCGGTCTGTCACCACCCCCTCTTCCCCTTCTTCGAACTTCCAATTTCCCGTTCCATTCTAGTCCGAATCTTGCTCGTTTGCATTCACTTTTCTGTATTTTGACTCTTCATTCACATTCACTCTCCTCTTTTGGCATTGTATATATAACATGCGGAGAAAGCAGCATAATAAATGAGAGGGGCATAAATAAAGCTGCACAACTAATGAGCGAGAGGAGAAGAGTAAGAGGCGTTACCGAATATGAGAAAGGGTAGGATATTCACGAGATACTTACTACAACAGCAGAGAGTGCTTGGCTATATGTGCATACGAGGGGTCGATCGATCCTCAGACTCACTCAAACTCCTCTTTCGCACGCAGAGGTGACGAGTGAGGGAGTGGGAGTGGGAATGAGGGTCTGCTGAACCCCCCGGGGTGAATCCGTCTGGCCTACAAATGGGAAAAGGAGAGAGAAAACTGCGCAGAGACTGGGCGAATGAATTGTACAGATCACAACCATGGATTAGAGTAGTAGTGAGAAGGGATGACTTAGTGTGGAAGAGAAGGGTACCAGCGATAGAGAGTACAGTAGGAATGCGAGGGAAGCGAAGGAAGAGGAAGGGAGAAGGAGGGGATTACAATCCGTCGTTCTCCGGATTCGAAGGACGAGCCGCTGAAATTACTACGGGATTAATAGCATGAACCACACTGATTCTCGGCCACAGATGTCTGCTTGACGGGAACTAGAGATTCTCGAAGAGTCTGTGTGTTTATGAGGGGGAGCCGAACTGAAAGGAAAGAAACATACATTTCTCTCCGCTTTCCTTCAGCCAAGCTTCCATCTCGGCGGCCTCGTGTTCAGAGGGAAGATCCTCGGTTCTCTGAGCTGCCGCTGCAGCGAGACCAAGGGAAGACTGACCCTCGCGAGATGCATTGTAGGCACTGCAAAGATCAGTGATAGACAATTGCAGAGTAAGAGGATTACTGAACGGGCTCCTGCGTGTCACAAGTTTCTACAGTTCGTTCCAGTTTACTCTTCTCACGTCATAATTACTCTTTCTCTCTTTCCAGTCACAAACAATCTCACCTCTGCGAGGAAGAAGTCGGCTTCGCCTGGCTCACACCTGAAATTAATAATTTTAAGTTTCAGTGATAAAAATCAATTAGTGATCTGCACATGATCTATTCATGATATCACCAATTTCCCTTATTGATGATTTTATCGTAAATTTTCATTTTTCAAATTGATAAAAAAGTTTTTTTTTTTTTTTTTTAATTCCGTACTTCTTTACTTCGCTGATTTGATTCTACAAAACAGCCTGAGTTTCGCGTATTCTCCAATAGTAAATGAAATCATTGCAGAGGGATTACAAATGAGATTCAATGAATAATTCATTCCAGGGAAGTAAAGAAGTTGCAATTCCTCACGCATAAGTAAAAACTAACCGAGGGCGTTGAGCTGATTAGCGAGGGAGTCACTGCTCATATCGATGAGATCTCCCTGGTTTCCTCCTCCCTCTCGATTGGCCATCCATCTATCGTACTTATCGAAGACTGCGTTGAATTCGTCGTTCACGACGAGAAGTTCGACTGAAATAAATAAAGTCATTAAAAAAATATTATCATAAGATTTATCAGAACAATTTTTGATTAGGATTTCGCGATCAAAAACATAGGTGGAAAGAGTTGATAGTTGACTAATCAACATAAAATAATTATCAAAAAAATCAAAATTGAAAAAATTCAAAAGTTTTTTTAAAAATGAAAAAAAAATACTCACAAGTGACTTGCTCGTTGGCGATCACTCTGATCAGTTCAAGAACCCTCTGCTGCATTGATTTTGTCGACTGGTGAATTTCCTTGATCAACTCCAATTCTTCCGTAGTGTCCTTACCAGCCTGGATCTCAGTCAGCATCTCACGGAGAACCTGTAAAAATGATATGATTAGCTATTCACATATTTCTTCTGTTATCATGCTCAGTTAGTTTGTATATGCCAGTCGGCTACTTGAGCAGCTTTTTTTTATCTAATTCGTCTTTTTAAATCCCATAATCCCTAATTGACTTGTAAGGTGCAATCAGCAATCGATATCACGCGATTGACTTTGAGGTACTTTCGAGTAGTTCAAGAGCGAACCAAAAAAGAAAAGGGGAGGGAATTCCGGTATATCGTCTTCGTTCCACCTACTCGACCGTTTGAAGGAAAGAGCGGGCGCTATAAAAGGAAGGGAAGGGGAGGGAAGCATTAGTGCTATGGCATCGAAAGGAGATCGAGGTTCCCTTAGAGGAGTGGCCTTCACTGCCGTAGTCTTCTCTACGGTCGCAGTGTCGGCATGTCTGCTCAGTTTCCCTCTCGTCTTCCACTACATCCAGACCCTTCAAGCCACCGTCCAGGTAAGATACCGTTTCTCTCTCCTATATTACTGTATCCTAAGCGTTTGATGCCCTGATTGTGACTGTTGATCTTGCAGGGAGAGGTTGAGTACTGCAAGTCTCGTTCTCGCGACATGTGGAAGGAGATGGTCGACATGTCTCCCGAGGGCTCCGAGGATTCTCTCGACATTCTTCTCCGTGTGACTCGTCAGGCTGAGGCTCAGTGCTGCACTTGCCAGCAGGGACCTCCCGGCCCCGACGGAGCCCCCGGTCTTCCCGGAAAGGACGGAGCTCCCGGAGTCGGACCCGGAGAGGCCGGAGCACCCGGACCCGATGCTGATCTCCACGACAGACTCCTTCCCGTGCCTCCTCAGTGCCCGTGCCAGGCTCCTCCCGGTATGGCCGGACCCCCTGGTCCTCCCGGACAGGACGGACCCCCTGGAAACCCCGGATCCAACGGAAACGACGGATCTCCTGGACCTCAGGGACCTCCCGGCCCCGCCGGTCCCCCTGGCCAGCCTGGCGCACCCGGACAGCGCGGAGCCCCCGGAGAGCCTGGAAAGCTTGTGCCTGGATACGATGCCCCTGCTGGACCTCCCGGTCTTCCCGGAAAGCCCGGATCCCCTGGACTTCCTGGCAAGCCCGGCACTCCTGGAAAGGACGGAGACAACGGACAGGTCGGAGCTCCTGGAGAGGGCGGACAGCGTGGACCTCCAGGACCTCCCGGAGGAGCTGGAGACAACGGAAGAGCCGGATCTGCTGGAGCAGAGGGATCGTGCGACCATTGCCCTCCCGCGAGACTCGCTCCCGGATATTAAGAGATGTCCCGGATTAAATCAGAGCACTAATAAAGATTTTCAATCAATATGGTATACGTTTAGTACAGATTAGCATATTGAAGACGAAAACAGTACGCGATTTCGAGTGCTGCGAAAGCAATGGAGAGTAGTGGTCTAGAAAAAGGAAGGATGGCAGTTTGTCAAACGGTCGCGATGGTGGAACGAAGAATGAGTATGAACCAGTTGCCGTAAAGGTCGGAAAATCGAAAATTTGTCACTTGAATAAAAGCTAAAAATATGTTTGATTTCGTTACCCCATCCTAACATTCAGAATCGCCTCTACCGTAGTCCCTTTATCCCATTAGATCCCTTTCCCTCAAACGACAGCGTTCCTCTTCTTCTTCTCTCCTTGGATACTGAAAGATCCGCATCCCATTCGCCTTCACCTTGAGATTGACATTGACGACGTCGATGTCCTTCCTTAACTTCGTCAATTGTTCTTCCGAGGGATCGATGGGCATCGATCGTTCGTTTATAGTCATCACCTCGGAGGGAATCGCGCTCTGAAAATCAATATAAAATGAATTAAAATCTAAAATGAATTTTGAATTGCATCACAAAACTGTACTTCACAATATTCACAATCTCCACAATTTCGAAACGTATTCGTGTTCCCATGCAGAAATAAGTCCCCAGGAACTCCAGCCAAATCTCTCATATCTATCACTATCGATTATCTCTCATCTTCATTATCAATCATCGGTAGTTCTCATCCGAATTCATTTTCCCTTTCATTCAGCCGTGACCTCTCTCTCTTCCTCTCTGACTTCTCCTTTCTCTCACTTTTCTCTCCACTCACGCCTCTCCCATTCTCTCACGTTCAGTGAAGGAACGAGAATAAGTAGGTCTTCTTATCTATCGCCCAAGGTCGAACGAGCTTCTCGAGAGAAGGGAAGCTCTTACCATTGAAGGTTGAGAGGTAGGAGGAGGAGGATGAACAACGGGAGGAGGAGGAGTGAAGACGGTCTGAAAGCCACCAATACGACGTAGATACGACACATCACAAACATCTACCATGCAATTTTCTCGATACTACCATTTTTGTTCGACTAATACCATGAATCTCTTCTATAGTCATCTGACTCCCGATCTTTGCTGAATCACTGTCATATTTCATCAATTTTTGTGCACAACACGACACGATGTTGCACGAGATAAGGGGATGAGTCAACAAAGCGAACCCTCTTGGGAGTGATGATTGGAGCGAGAGTGTCGAGGTCCGTCGCCGGGAATTCGACGCCTTTTGTGCGAAGATCCTCGTACACTTGTACGACTCCCTGGAGGTCAGATTGACCCTTGAAGGCATCCGCCCACGCCTGAAACAATATTTAAAAATAAAATAAAACATATAAAAATTGATCTTGGTTTAGAATGGATGACAGCATTGAACTTTTTTTGTCTTTAACGAATTCCTTCGGAGGATTGGTCCCTCAACGTCCCAATTAAGTCCAAAAGCTGTCCAATCTCTTTCATTCCCCGCATCTCGAATGTTCTTTTCCCATTCCCGATCGCTTTTTGTCGGTTTCCATGACTTTCACTCTCACTGTCTCGCAAACTCTTTTCGGGTGGGGAATGAACAGGAGGAATTGCTGACCCGAATATCGAGATCACAATAAAGAAAGGAGACGATTACCTGAATGAGCGAGAGAACTCTCTCCTGAATGATTTGAGGAGCATCGAATTTGGGTCCAATTAGTTTGACGAGCTCGAGGATGAAATCCTGCAATGAGAAAAATGTTTCAAGTTACTCCTCAGTTTTTCTTGACTCCAAATATTTCTTGAAGATTGTACTTTCACCGTCCTACTGTTAGTACTACTAAGGTCAATTGAACTTGCAATGGCCGAGATGGGACACCTATGATTGCACTGTCACTACTGTCACTTCATTATATTCCCTAGTGTTACAAACTCATAAATTAATCATGTATGTAATAACGAATAGTACCTTGTTGCAGGCGAGAACGTGGAATCGATGGTTTCCATTCTTCACACACGTTTCCAGTACAGTGAGAGTGTACATGACAATCGAATTGTTCTTGGTCATTTGAGTCTGCAGACGCTTGCGAATGGCACGAATAGCATCGCGGCCTCTGCAAATTTAACATTGATTCACTGATCTGCTACAATATAATTTGTAGCCTCCTTGCTTCTTCGCAAAAACACTATTTTTTCATTAGGTTTTGCCCCGTCTAGCGAAATGCGCCGATAAAAAGGGATGACAGTAATATTTTGGCAGAGTTATAGTAGTCACCAACGGTTCGTACTGATCACAATCCACATCATTGGGACAAACACTGATCCCCTCGTGATTGGAAATAGTACTGACCCTTCCTCCGAGTAGTTAATGAAATCGACAATCTCCATGTTGAGACCCCAGTTCTCTGTGGCGAGTACGGAGGCATCCGTTGCCTGTTCTGTAAATATTATCGTATTCACCATTGTCCCGAGGGATTTTTTTGCTTCACGGATAGCATAGGATACTACGGTATTGTATGTCCCTGGACTGAGATTCCCATCGCATGCCCAAATCCACCACTACTCATTCCTTGATCTCTGCAACTGTAACCGGTCCCATCTCTCTCTCTCTCGATTCTTGACCAGGGTCGTTTTATGAATATCCACCCCCCCCCTTCTCAACTTCTTTCCCCATCTCAGATCTAGCCCTCAATCCGCCTGTCTCTCTTCATATCGCCCACTCCCTCGTCCGGTCATTCTCTGCTCCCTCTCAGAGCCAAAACGAGTTGTATTGACTACGTGTCCAAAACGTGCAGTTGCACCAATTGGAGACTTAGGCAGACGTGTCACTACCATATTGGGGGAGAAGGGAAGAAGAAGAAGGGAGTGGAACGAAGAGGATTGATTGCCTCGTCCCCTCAACAACAGCCAATAGAAATGACACGTCGAAATCCCCCCAGTAGTCCTCAATATTGACGATATCCCGCTGTTTCAACTGACACGTCCTCTTATGCCCCCGCAGTTGCACAAACAAGGAATAATCTATGGAAGTGTACTAACCAATCTTGATTCCGACAGGAGTAGTGAAGGGATTTCCTTGGAAGAAGTCAGTGACCGTCTCTCCAATCTTGCCCGCGGCCTCCTTTGCCTGCTCCACAGCATTTCCGAGCTGCTCGTTCAAGTTACTCATCCTGCAAAACGACAAAAATGGTTGAAAAGAGGCGGTGAATCAGTGAAAAGCCGCGGCGATTTCGTAATAGGCGACACGAGAGAGGGAAAACAGCCGATTTCACGTGCAAACTTGTCAATAGAGAGAAGGGGGAAGGAACACAGTCAGAGGGTAGAGAAGGAAGGAGACGAATGTTTGTCGAGTTTACAGAAATCGAAGGAGAATGAGGCGAGTAAGATGGCAGGGAAAAGACAGAAGAGGCCTCACTCTCTCTCTTATTCCCTCCATCCGCGCATTCTCTACTCTCTCCTACTCGCATTGACTCTCGACGATCGATAGAGTGGACTACTGGGAAGGGATAAGATAAGTTACGAACAGTAGGAAGAGGAAAGAATAAGGGAGGAGAAGCATCGATTGCTCCCTTTGTAATTAAGGGAGGCCCCTCGAGGTGACTGGTAGTGGCGACGTCTCCCCCCCTACTCTTTCTCTCCCCCTTCTCCCTCTTCCCATTCGAGACTGGGAAAAGATCTGCCTTCTGGCCAGCTTACAACAACATGAAGGGAGGTCAGAGAGAGAAGAAACAGCTGACCCCGCAGAGGGGAAAAGGAAAGAATGAGTAAAGAAGGGTGACAGGCAAGATACCGAGATGGTTAGTCATCGGACGCCTATCAGAGACGGAATCGGGTAAGGTGAGGAGAGAGGGCCATAGGGAAGGAATGGACAGTGCTATCAATACCAGCACCTCTAAACACACCCGTTCTTCCCGGCTAAAGTGAGTGATACTGAGGGAAGGGCAGTGTATTTTTGGCCCTTACTCTCGAGTAGTCCATTGGGAAAGAATTGCGTGGTCTCGGATCAGTTACTATCTCATCCATTTTTCATCACATCTGCAAGCAGAATCTCCCCTCGCCCTCTCCAGATTACTGTAACATATTCCAGATTCGAAAGCCCGGGCTCTCCTGAGGGCGTCGCGTGTGCGCTCGCGCGTCGCGGCTCGATTCGTGTCCAGTAGGAGGAGAGGCTGTGGACCAATAGGAGTAGACCACGGGCACTAGGGAGGGGCGGAGTCTTCCCTCCTATGACGGCCGCTTCCCTTGCTCGAGATTGAGAGTGATCCATCCATACTCAGTGGAGGCGAGTAGAGATGATCGGTCGACTGGGAGTAGCGAGTCT
Source organism: Pristionchus maxplancki (assembly GCA_900490775.1). Taxonomy (NCBI): domain Eukaryota; kingdom Metazoa; phylum Nematoda; class Chromadorea; order Rhabditida; family Neodiplogasteridae; genus Pristionchus; species Pristionchus maxplancki. Next base: position 202,267 of record LS573050.1, on the reverse strand, counting down.
TTTGCTGGCGACGGCCCTTCTGGTCCGAGCTGATCCCGTCATCGAGGAAGAGGAGAACGTCATCGTCCTCACCAAGGTAAGGACACTTTCCCCCACTTCGACCATAGATGGCTACTGTATCCCCTTATCCGTCTATCACCGACTGATTGCAGGACAACTTCGACCATGTTATCGAGAACAACGAGTTCGTTCTTGCCGAGTTCTACGCTCCGTGGTGCGGTCACTGCAAGACGCTCGCTCCCGAATACGCCAAGGCCGCCACCCAACTGAAGGAGGAGGGATCTGAGATCAAGCTGGCCAAGCTCGACGCTACCGTCCACGGTGACGTCGCCTCCAAGTTCGAGGTTCGTTGATTCATCCCCCTCCCCTTCCTTGACTACAAACCAAAGTCTCCAAGGATACGTGTCACTGTTTCTAGGCCCCCCCTTATCTCGCCTGTGCTGACGTTGCATTAGTGAACTTGTTTTCGACCGCCCCATCACACTTGTGCATGAGGGGATGAAGGGGGGAGTCCTCATTAGGGATCCAGTCTCGGATATCATGACTCATCCTTGATCATTCCAGGTCCGTGGATACCCCACCCTCAAGCTCTTCCGCTCTGGAAAGGCCACTGAGTACGGAGGAGGACGCGACTCTGCCTCCATCGTCGCTTGGCTCAAGAAGAAGACCGGACCCGTCGCTAAGGATCTCTCCAACGGTGACGACGTCAAGGACCTCGCTGACGCCGCCGATGTCGTCGTCGTCGGATACTTCAAGGTACGCACTTACTCATCCCTAGAGACGGCTCCCTCCTTCTCTCCTTGACAACAGACTAGGGTCTCCTTCACTAGTGCTGACGTTGCATAGGTGAACTTGTTTTCGCCCTTACTCGGAACCGGATCGATCTGACACGTGTACAAAGGGTCTTCTCTAGCAAACAGATCGATCCGGTCCTTGAGGCCCAGAGATTGGTAGCTAGGGATCTCCTGGCAGTTGCCGAGATGCTTATCTTATCTTCCTTTCCTCCTGAGATGGAATAGAGGGCGGAAGGGGTCGTGGCCTTGTCTAACTGGTAGTCGCAGCCTTGACCTGCTCTGCGAGAGTACCAAAGGGCGAGGGATGGTAAAGGGAAGAGAAGAGGGAGAGAGAAGGGGATTGTGTGCTGACCCCGAGAGAGTGAGTGACTGTCCACGTGTAATAGTGGAGAGGGCTTGCATCATAGATTGATTCTTTCGAGGATGGGGATGATAAGACTAGAGATTAGATAATAAGAATAAGTTGCAAGAATAATCGGGTCAATAGCACACGACCGATAACAATACAAATGATTTTTTTAAAGATTTTTAGTTAATTAATCAAATTGCAGTCCAAGGACAACGAGAAGGCCAAGACCTTCCTCGAGGTCGCCGCTGGCATGGACGACATTCCCTTCGGAATCACCACTGACGACTCTGCCAAGAAGGAGCTCGAGCTGAAGGGAGAGGGAATCGTCCTCCTCAAGAAGTTCGATGACGCCCGCACTGAATTCACTGAGGAGCTCACCGCCGAGAACCTCAAGGCATGGATCCAGGCCAACAGACTCGCCCTCGTCTCGGAGTTCACCCAGGAGACCGCCTCCGTCATCTTCGGAGGAGAGATCAAGTCCCACAATCTGCTCTTCATCTCCAAGGAATCGAGCGAGTTCGAGAAGCTCGAGGGAGAGTTCAAGCAGGCCGCCAAGGAGTTCAAGGGCAAGGTAAGCACTTGACCTCCATCTGATTGATCGATGACGTCATCTGATTCTGATGCTTCCCTCTTGCAGGTTCTCTTCGTGTACATCAACACCGACGTCGAGGACAACGCTCGCATCATGGAGTTCTTCGGCCTCAACAAGAAGGAGCTGCCCGCTGTCCGTCTCATCTCTCTCGAGGAGGACATGACCAAGTTCAAGCCCGACTTCGAAGAGATCACCACTGAGAACATCGTCAAGTTCACGTCGACCTACCTCGAGGGCAACCTCAAGCCCCATCTCATGTCCGAGGACATCCCCGAGGACTGGGACAAGAACCCCGTGAAGGTGCTGGTCGGAAAGAACTTCGAGCAGGTCGCCCGTGACCCCACTAAGAACGTCCTCGTCGAGTTCTACGCCCCGTGGTGCGGACACTGCAAGCAGCTCGTCCCCACCTGGGAGAAGCTCGCTGAGAAGTTCGCCGACTCCGAGAACATCGTCATCGCCAAGATGGACTCCACCGCCAACGAGGTAAGTACTGTAGTCCCAACGGGGTACGGTAGTCTCGATACGGTATCTTAAATTGTCGATTGCAGGTCGAGGACGTGAAGATCCAGTCGTTCCCCACCATCAAGTTCTTCCCCGCTGGCTCGAACAAGGTCGTCGACTATACCGGAGACCGCACTCTCGAAGGATTCACCAAGTTCCTCGAGTCGAACGGAAAGGGAGAAGGATCTGAGGAGGAGGAGAAGGAGGAGGGACACACCGAGCTATAAGCTGTCTTGTCCCCAACCCCATTTCATTCCCTCATCAGTATTCCCATCACTCTATCTTCTCAGTCTTCCGGGTTCAATAGGGAACTCTTACACTCCCACACCATCGATTAACCGTACTCACTCTCTGATTATCAAAGAGGTCTCCCCCTCCATCTAAGGCTGCTCTTTCCATCCCTCTCACTCCAATCGACCTCGTTCCCCTGTTCAATCGTACGAGTGAGTGGATGAGATAGACTAGGTAGCTATTCGGGAGCTTCTCTCCCCCACTTTCGTTTTAGAAATAATATTACAGACATTTATTAATATTGACTCTGGTTGAACACAGACGAAAAGTTATTACATATTATACGGAGATGAATTTATCGTTCGCTTTGTATGAGTGTTATTTATGTAGGTCGTGAGATAATCCTCCTTCCTTCCCCTCTCCCCATCCCTCTCCTTTGTCTCTCGTCGTCTTCATTGCAAGACCCGGGTCCCTTCCAGTATACAATGCCTTTGCTTCTTGTCATTTGTTTGATTGATATTAGAAATATTTTGATGATAATGGTGACCACTTGATAAGATGCAAGTAAACGTCTACTCGGAAATATTCGTGTTGCTGTTCGAATGCATTGAATGGATGGGACATTGATTGGGATCAAGTATTGGAAGCATTTGAGTTATACAAACTCTCTGAAACTCGAAGAAATAATACTGTGCATAATTCAAACATAATTCAGCCCAAGCCGCAAATGGATTAAAGTAATACTGGCTTGATGACTTCTCTGTCATTCATGCCATCACAGAATTCGATCGATGGAAATGACGAAATCATTATTCCGACAGTTTGGACTAGCACTGTAAGAATGTGTTGGGGAAAGCGTGGATTGTAAGTGATAACAACGTTTCGATCACACTATCTACACTATCTGCCAAACTGTCCATGTGAGATGTATCGGGTGTCATCTCCTCCTCCCCTACCAATAAGCTCACTGGTCTTCCTCTATTTTTGACCCTTCCACTCAGAGTATTCTCACTTCTCCTTCGCGAATGATCTGTTCTGTCCTCGTTCTTTTTTCTCTCCCATCCAACTCATTTCATATACCTCGCTGTTCGAGATAATGTGGTTATTTTTGAAGAAGAAAATTGATTATACTCACCATTACAATGTTTTCTCATGACTGTCAGATCTTGCAATCCAGTTAAATTTAAAATGCTCTTATGAGAAGTGCTTTTCAGCATCGACGAAGCCGCGGAGCGAATTAAAAGTCGTCGTGTACGAGCCGACGAACTGGATGAAGAAGAGTGGAGTGCGATAGCAGAAAAGAAGAACAGCACTACCGATCTCATTCAGAAAGAGAAGGCAGCCAACCAGCACCCGTGAGTATTAATCAATTTAGCGCTTGTGCTGTTGAGGGTGTCTCGTACTTCATGCAAATATCAATGAATGATAGGAAAATAGGGGGTATCATCGTGATAGGATGATAGGACAATACAGCAATATGAATCATTTTTCACCTATCATTAATCAGTTGTAATTAAAACGCAGTCTCTGTAAGAACGCAGGGAATGGGCTGGAATGTGGCACAACTCCGGCAAAGTGATCGCCAGGGGCTCAAATTTTGCCAGCATGACCCCTAGGGTCAATGTAAACTTCCATGTGAGTTTTGACCCAAAATCTCAAATTTTGACCTACCAATATCGATTTTTCAAACTTTTGATTTTGACCTCGTGTGATAGCTCATTCGAAAGAGCATCAAAAGTTATGTAATAGGCTAGATTTTCGTGATGATCGGACCTGTCCTGCTCAAGAAATCTAAAAATATTCGTAATTTTTCACTATTTTGGGTATACTTCGAGGTGGCTGTCTGTCTCAATATAACTTCTAGGTCTTGAATTCGACATATCTGTAGTATTTTCTGTCGTAGAAACGGAATATCAGGTCCGCGAGGCAAAATTTCAGTGCGCAAGGACCGAAAAATTACCCTAATTTCGATACACTCGGGGGTCAGTTTCAAATATGATCGATGTAACTCTACATTATACTCGAATTGTCGAGCGTTTTATTTTCAGAACTTCTTTCGGGAAATATCCGAACATATTTGGACAGTTTTGGAAGTCAGAAAATATTTTCGGACAATTCTGATTTTTTCACCTTCAAATTTTCGATTTTCACTTTTTCATCAAAAACAACCGTTTTTTGGACTAAATATGATCCCTTGACTACTTCGAGTCGATTTATCACTATTTTGGTGAACATTGGCTCACAATGTGAAAATCGATTTTCACTCCCCAAATTTTTAGAGGTAAATTTTCGAAAAAAATAAAAAGCGTCAGAAACGGCTAGAAAGTGATTAATTTTGCTGTGGATGTTAACAGGATCATATTCAGGCCAAAAAAACAGCAGTTTTTAATGAAAAAGTGAAAATCGAAAATTTGAAGGTGAAAAAATCAGAATTGTCCGAAAATATTTTCTGACTTCCAAAACTGTCCAAATATGTTCGGATATTCCCCAAAACATGTTCTGAGATTAAAAAGCTCGACAATTCGAGTATAATGTAGAGTTACATCGATCATATTTGAAACTGACCCCCGAGTGTATCGAAATTAGGGTATTTTTTCGGTCCTTGCGCACTGAAATTTTGCCTCGCGGACCTGATATTCCGTTTCTACGACAGAAAATACTACAGATATGTCGAATTCAAGACCTAGAAGTTATATTGAGACAGGCAGCCACCTCGAAGTATACCCAAAATAGTGAAAATTTACGAACATTTTGAGATTTCTTGAGCAGGACTGGTCCGATCATCACGAAAATCTAGCATATTACATAACTTTTGATGCTCTTTCGAATGAGCTATCACACGAGGTCAAAATCAAAAGTTTGAAAAATCGATATTGGTAGGTCAAAATTTGAGATTTTGGGTCAAAACTCATATGGAAGTTTACATTGACCCTAGGGGTCATGCTGGCAAAATTTGAGCCCCTGGCGATCACTTTTCCGGAGTTGTGCCATGCTACCTGCGTTCTTAGGAGACAGCGTTTTAATATTGTATGTATGTGAAGACCCCCTCCCCCCAAACAGCACAAGCGCCAGCGATTTCATTGAAACTATGGAGTGTCTAATGGTGTTTATTTTCACCCGCATTCAGAATAATCATTGCATGCGTGTGTTTGCAGGTGCAATGCTCGCAGAAATTTCCAACGAGGATGCCTAATCTGCCTCACCCCTTCGTCGCACCGTCAGCCACCCCTGTGGTTATATTCTCTGCAGATCGTGCTTTTTCGAAGGCACCGAGAATGCCATGCCCGATCCCTTCCTCTGTTCTCAGTGCAGAGAACCTTCCAAGTTCTCCCATCTTCGCGATGATGATGGGGATCAAGGAGTGGAACCGCCCAAGGAGATTGGAGAAGAGATGCGAAAGAAGAACTTGTGATCCTTGAGATGGAGCTCAACAAGCACGAGTGAGTAATTAAAAGAATCTTAAATTTCACTTCGATTTTTAAATTAACTTTAGCACACCAATCCTGATAAGTTGTGAAGTACAGTCAAATGTGAAAACACGCTAGAACAAAACACAAAAACACGCTGAAAATAAGTGATGCACGAATTGTATCATAACTGCGTCGATAACATTATTCTACAAATCAAATTCAGGTTCTTGAAGAAGCACCAGTTCAATCGGGAGTGCAGGATCTGTGACCAGACTCCTTACCGCAGAGTATTACCGCAGAGTACGCAGAGTCGTGTGTGGACACGTAACCTGCAAGTTGTGTGCGGATACCCTCCAGCGAGTGAACGAATCCATGGTCACCTGCCCGTTCTGTCGACGGGAGACGGCCTACGGTGTGATGAGAGAAGACGATGGAGAAGATGTCATCGACTCATTGCCTGCAGGTAGAGTCGGAGGAGAGAACGAAGATATTGATGAAGACAAGAGTGAAGAATAAGAGGTGTACATAGCGGGGGAAGATGAAGAGGAAGATTCCGATGGATTCCGATGACGGTCCAAGCAGCTCGAAGAAGATTCGTCCCAATCCATCGACTGACAATGTCGTCGTATTCATCGATTAAAGTCCATCGATTATCAAATACGAAATCTTCCAGTATCTCTCTCTTGAAACCATTTGAACGGAAATCTCTCTTTGCAATTCTTACTTCTTTATGCAAATTGTTTGTATTTGTTTATGTCTCACATTTGATCATATTATTAGTATTATTAATGCGTTCATTTAGTGCCAGTCAACATGAGGCCATTTGATTGCCATAGCCGCCATTACATGTATTCTTGTTTGTAAATTGTCTGCACAGTGTACATTTCTATGAAACTTATTGTATTTGGTTTACAATGCATTTCTTGTATTGTAATTGTGCAAACTAATAATTATATAGAGTTGACATCACTAAGTTGAACTTCAACTGCAAGCAAATACTGACTGAGAAGACTAAGATTGACATTCAAACGAGAACAATTCCTTCATTACTAAGTATGTTGACTGGAAGAAAGATTTTTTAAAAAAAATTATTTGTTTACGTATTTTTTAATGAAGATCAATGAATTGCTATCACGAAACAAATTCATAAGGGTGCAACACTTCACAGGAAGGTTTTTGGGACCGTTGAGTTCGGTTTCATGTGAGTTCATAAAACGATTTCTTTTCGTGTTCGTAAGTAGCCAGGCCTATCCCATTCTCGTCAAATTCCTTTTCTTGAGTAGCATTCCCCTCCCTTCCGCTCCCTTTCTGGAAAGAGATCCGTCGTCTACCCGTTTCTTCCACCGGAAACGTGAAAGGAGACTATTACGGGTAGAGACAATTGCTAGCAACAATGTATGATGATGCAATAGATGCGAGACCACTTAGAGCAAGATTTGAGAGGATAGAAGATATAGGAGTGAGCGAAACTAAGGTTTATCGAGGGATGGAACCAGAATAGCTGCGTGACTTTGTCGAATATGATCATATTTTTATGGGTGCATTCGAACAGTCCATCAACCCCATGGAATGTGTCTCGTAATGGGCAGAACATCATCATTATCGGTAGTGCGAACAAATTTCTTCCGTTGTCCCGTGCAATCTCCCGTGTTCAATAGTGCATGAAGAAGAAGGATTGGAAGGAGAAGCAGGGAGAAGAAGTCTCCCTTTCCTCTCCTTTTCCTCTGAATCATGGCCCAATTAGGGCTGTGACTTACCTCTCTTTCATGGATCACTCCTCCTACGCTGATTGAGCATTGACAACTTGTTTTCTTTTTTCCAATCCTTTCACACTTGTCTTCAATGGTGGCCTAGACGGACATCTCCGAAACACATCACTCACGCAAAATAAGGTTCATCCAATTACCCTTTACCCCATATAAATCACATTGCAAGACTCATTCGATCCTGTCTGGAAGTCTCTACCATCCGTTATCGATAGTCTCCCCAGATCTCTTCCCAACCGTAACATGTCATGACGATATCCTCCTTCTTCGTCTTCTTCTAACCTTTCCTCTCTGCTTCTCCATTCATTCTCTCACCACTTTCTCCTCCCACAGAAGTGAATATGATGGCAGCGGAGAGAGCAGCCTGGGAATCTCACGCATTCAACCCTCCTCCTCTCCTGTCTTCTCCATTCGTTCCCTCACTTCAAGATGATTCCTCTCCAATCTCAATCTCATCCTATCCCTTCAGTCTCCTCCGTGTCAATTCGTCTTCGCACCTTCTGCCCCCTCCCTTCCCCTCCTTTGTAATTCAGATCATAATTGAGTACCTCTCCCTCCTATCGCATTTCCACCCACCAAACATAAGAAGCGCGTATATGCCCACACGTCCTCCACGTCTTACGATGACTATCCTGATTGGGCCATCCATCTCTCTCCTACCCTGTCCTTCTCTCGTTCCCCTCCTCGTCTCCATTCTCTAGACTCCTCTTCTTCTTCTTCTTTCTTCTTCGTGTCTCGACAACGAATAGGAGTAACCGATGGGCGGAGTCTTTCACCATCCAACTTGAAGGTAGTCGAGTGGCCCGAAGGGAGAAGGGAAGGGTCGACAGTCGAGATGACGATCGCCGAGTTTATCGCGAGGAATCGCGGTAATCGCAAGGCGCTCCTTCTCATTGTCTACATCGCTCTCTTCCTCGATAATATGCTCCTCACTACTGTCGGTCAGTATATATCCCATGTTTCCTGACCACTACTTCAGAATTTCAACCATATCGTTGATCATTAAGTAATGTAGATTAAGCAAATTCTCTTTCTCGAGAAAGAATTGCTAACAAAAATGAGAATCTCCCCAAAATCTCCGGAGCTGCTAGGCGACAATCTCTAATTCAGTTCCGATCATTCCCGAATATCTCCTTCGTCTCTCCCATCCTAACGAAACAGATCTATTGCTGAAGAACAAAGTGTCTAAGGTACGCTCTCTCTATTTCCCATACTCTCTCCCTCCGTCTGACTCATGATGAATCGTGTGGAACGAAGAGTGTCTGGCCGTCAATGGTTGACATCACGAACCGGTTGATGAACGGGGAGAAGGGGGAAGAGTGGGAAGCGGAGGAAGGAAGAATTGAGTAATGACCTCTCCTCCATTCAGTCGTCTGTGCATGAGAACACGAGAGGGAAGAGATCGACATGGGATGATGAATCGTGGGATGATTTCAATCGAAATGATGAAGATAGGGATAAGACTTATCAAGAGAATCCTCTGGTACCGAAACTACCGAAGGAAAAGACTTCCTCGAAGAATCGACGACCGACCACTACTAAGAGGTACGGTATCCTCACTTGTTCCCGCTAATTTCCACTTTTCCTGTTGTTTTTAAATGTTCATAATATATTTATTTGCAGGCCGAAGACGAAATCGACAGGAAGAGAAGGAGGAGGCAGGATGAGACCCGTTTCTGGTCCACCAGCTAAAGTCAAAGAGGAGATACCTGACTATGATGAGAGTGGAGAAAGAGAATTAACTGATCAGGAGAAGATCGATCGGTGGGGAATAGTCAAATATTTTTATCGAGACAATAATCTTCCAGGCACCGTATGCTCGCCGAGGAGAATGTCCATGTAGGTCTCATGTTCGGATCGAAGGCTCTTGTTCAATTGATTGCTAATCCATGGGTCGGACCATTGACTAACAAGTAAGTTATTTCCGACTCTCGCATTATTCCCATCTCTCGAAATAGACCGACTTCACACTTGAGCGTGTGAAAATAGAACAGTGAAACAATTACCGATGCATGACGCAATGACCACGGAATCACTAATTAGACCCTACACGTTAATTTATTGCAGGATCGGATACACGATACCAATGTTTGGTGGGTTCTGCATTATGTTCCTCTCGACTCTAGTTTTCGCCTTCGGGGAGTCATTCCCGGTTCTCTGGTTGGCTCGTGCCTTACAGGGAGTCGGCTCGGCGTGTACCTCAACTTCCGGTGAGCGAGAAAACGAGGGGAAGTAACCAATACCATTTGAAGGAATGGGCATGCTCGCTCAGGCCTATCCTGATGATCTCGAGAGGGGTTCTGCCATGGGAATCGCTCTCGGAGGTTAGTGATCTACGAGATGAGGAGTGATAACCATCACTCAGGTCTGGCTCTGGGAGTGCTGGTGGGTCCTCCCTATGGCGGTGTCCTATACGAGTGGAGTGGCAAGGAGTTGCCCTTCATCCTTCTCGCTCTTCTCGCATTGGCAGACGGAAGTACTCACTCACTGTCGTTCTCCCCCCTTAGATGCCCCCCCTTTCCAGGCATGCAATTCCTCGTTCTCCAACCCAAAGTGGACAGAGGCGAACCGGAGGGATCGACCATCAAGCAACTCGCTAAGGACCCATACATTATCGTTGCTGCTGGTTAGATTCCTTTCTCTTTCCGAGAAGCTCTCAGGAAGAAAAGCTCTCACGATACCGTATCCCTCCATTTTCACGCACACCCTGGGCGAAAAAGAACGACAGGCGTTTCTCACAGACTGATTCTTTTTTCAGTCAGGTGTTTTAGTCATGTGGCTAGGATTGCAGGTTTTGCCTGTGGGAGTATTCACACGATGAGTGTCGACGATTATCGATTCCAGTAAGCGGAGAGGGGGAAGGAAGGAGAAAGGGGAAGGGGATAAGTTGAGTACTCTCGAAAGGGAGAAGGGGTAATCACAAAGTAGGCTGGGAAAGAGGGGGGCTACAGAACGCTTTCCCTGAAGTTGACACTTGAGTGGAAATGGAAATGCCTGCGATTGATGGATTCGCTGCCTCTTCTCCTTTTAGTCCTTTTAGTCTATGGGATGACGAAATAAGATTGAGATCAAACCGCCAATTGCGAAAGAGAGAATAGCTGTGGAAGTGGGAATCGATAAGCAGAGGGTCTCAGATTTCGCGGATATCGTAGAACTTGAGATCGACGGGCTCGTACGCATGCATAACAAATTATGGCACATCGATTAAAGAGCTCGCAATATAAGCCGTGTATTTGTACATTTAATAAATACGCATCTACTAGCAACCTATTTTAGTACAGACTGTCTTTATAAATAAAAACAATTAGAATATATAAAGGAAATATTTATTTTAAAAATAAAAAAGATATATTTCTGAATAAACGCTTCATTTCTCAGGCGCAATCACGATCGGAAATCTCGGAATCGCAATGCTCGAGCCGTCTCTTCCCCTTTGGATGATGGAATCATGGGGTGCTTCATCTCTCGAGAGAGGAGCCGCCTTCCTTCCCGCTTCGATCTCTTATCTCATCGGCACTAATATCTTCGGTCCTCTCGCCCATAAGATGGGACGGTAAGTGAGAAGGGATCAATGAATTTTTTTCAAACTTGACTCACGAATGCTTTGATGGTGAGACAATTCAGCTGGCTCTCCTCTATGATTGGTCTTCTCGTAATCGGTTTCTGTCTCCTCGCCATTCCTTCCGCCACTTCCGTCACTGGTCTCATCATTCCCCACTTCTGCATGGGTTTCTCCATCGGTACAAATAATTTTACGACCGCTCTCGAGTATGTTAATCGCAGGAATGATCGATGCCTCGATGTTCCCTCTCATGGGCTGGTTGGTGGATCTTCGTCACGTCGGTGTCTACGGTTCCATCTATGCCATCGCTGACGCGGCCTTCTGTTTCGCCTTTGCCCTCGGCCCGTTCTTCTCCGGACCTCTAGTCAGATCCGTCGGTTTCCCTACGTAAGCTATAGATCGGGGCCAAATAGAGATGTGCAAAAAGGCAATATCTCTTTTCGAATGGGATGTATAGTGGTTGAGAGCAGTATGAAGTGCAATGAAAGACCCACTGGATTCTATCAGAATGCTCTACCTGATCGCCATCATCAACTTCATCTACGCTCCTCTGATGTTCCTACTGAGAAACCCGCCGAGTCGAGGAGAGACTGAGGTAAGATATCTAATTGACGGCTCCAGAAATCTGCAGTTTCAGCCGGCCCTACCTGCCAATGCTCAAGCTGTGCTCGAAGATAGATACGAGAAGATTGAGGGGAGCGAGATAACCAGAGCAGATGGATACCAATATGACTACTAGGCTCTCGATTCGTTCTTTTCTTCTCAGATCTTTAGCTTATTTCGGATGCATACTATACCAGTGACTAGTAGTAACCACGATTTGTCAGAGAGCAATAGCCAAAGTTTTGATCGTGCACTAATATTTAGTCTCGCTGTAGCGCTTTTGTGTCAGAGAGCACATGTAATCTTTCGACAGAAGTTCGGTAAATATTTTATTGTTCTTTCTTCTAGATTTGTAAGATTTCGATGAAGTAATCGTGTTGATTATGATGTTGTCTTCACTGTTTGCACTAAGATTCCCCTACTGCTGACAGTGTGACATCTCTCTTGTTCCTGGTTGCGACATCTGCGGTTGAATGTTGAATTCTGATGACTGGGACGGTTCCAGTGCTGCCTCGGTCTGATACTTCCAACCTGAAACTAACCATAATGATGTGAGGGAGGAATCCGTCAACGCACCCGAGAAACTTGATTAAGTTCCGTTTGAAAGGCGTCGAGAATAGAATCAACAGGTACGGGGGAGTCGCGGCGTAGAGATCGTTGAGTGCATTGTAGACGAGGTAGAAGATACGAGTGTTCACCTATAATTATGAGGTACAGTCGGGTCAAGCTCTAAGCATCTACACCATCAGTACCACTAAGATCAAAAGAGGATTTAGTGAACTCACACTGGTGTTTATGACGAAAAAGTAGACGGTGAAGAAGAAGAAAACAATCTGAAGCATACAAAAAGGGTGCAAACGATCATTGAAATGTAGACCAATCGCTTCTCCTGTTTTTGTTTGTCTTTGAATAATCGCTGACTCTTCGCATCAGTTGGAAGGATGACCTATAACAAAAAATTCTCAAATATTTACACCAATATCGCCTACCAATCGGTATTTCACTCTGAAAAAGAGTAGAACAATCACATAATTTCCCGTGATGAGAAACAATAGAACTGCTTGACCAACAAACGAAGCTGCGAAGTAGCGCAACCGGAATATAGGATCTCCAAACTAAAAAAATATATATTTGCGAGTCTAAGAAGACTGAATTACCTGGATATACCAGCCTCCATTGCTTTTCTGCTGCCAGAATAGGTCAGTGAACACGAGTATTCCACCGTAGAGGACGCCAGGAACTATTTGGAACGCGATAGAAGCTCGGCCGACCCTTTCTGTCCAGAACTGAGGTTCATGATTGAGTAATTAATAATAATGACATGGCTTACCTTCCCGTAGCTGGTTGGTCTCAAAACTGCTGTGGTTCTATTGAACGCAAGTAACAACACAGTGCATCCTTGACTCATTCGAGTACCCCAAGCGATCATTAGATAGATCTAAATATTTATCTATTGATAATGGTAGAATGCAACATACTCTTCCCGTCGTGGGTGAACTCAGGTAGTACCAGAGAAGCCATCCTTTGGCCGGGAATATACTACCGAAATAGTTGTTGAACATTGCAGATATGTCGAGTAATCCGCCAATCTGTGTGAAAAATTTATTTGAATTTTTTTTCAACTCACGAAGTAAATAGTGAAGAACACGCCGTTGATTGAATGGGAGTTCCTTTCAAAGAAAAGAACAGCAACGACGACTAGGTAGATCGGGATGGTGATGATTACAAGTCCCATACAAGAATAACTGATGAATCCTTCGACGATATCGAAAGCGAGACCGAACGATTCATTATTCATCTTACGATCGCGATTTCATAAGGAAGGAATGAACGCGAAGTCTCGAGGTACGATTCCAATTCAATTGGCGGAGTCGCAATCACCACCCATAAGTGTATGTTTTCTATCTATGTTTCCCAGAAAACCTCAACTGGCCTTCTGTTGCGATTTCGTGCTTTCATCTCAGCAATTACTGTGTTTGTGAGAAGATCTCTCGGGTGAAACTGGTTCAACCTGCCATTCAACTTGACCGGTACCAAAAGAAAGAAAAGAGAAAATCTCGTTCCGCAATCTCAATCGTAAATCTTAATTGCGTCAGATATCGTATCTCTCTTTGATGCGATCATCGTCTCATCTGATATTATATCTTGAAAAACTTTATCTCTGCTCATACCGTTCTACAAAATTTCATTCGGGTACAGTAATATTCTATGATCCTGAAGAGTATTGCGATGACTAACTACGATACTAACGGGCATGACTGAGAAGGCGACCGGTGTCTAGAGAGAGGGGCTACCTGTTACTCTACGAGAGAAGAGTCGATCAGTCGTGTCTTCACCTCTGAATCTTAATTAGATCGAAAAAGATCCGTGAGCTCCGATGAAATACTTTATGAGAGTAAAGTGGATAGTATGGACACGATGGAACACTTCCCTATGAGGGGAATGAAATACTGGCTGTACTATATAACATAGAGAAAGGAATGGGGAAGAATCATAATTGGTTGATCGAATCGATCAGTGTGAGTTGTGAGTTGATATGGAGACTAAGCTATGTACAATAACGCGGAGAAACCGTCTGTGGGAGAGGAGAAGAGGCAAGAGCAATGAGGAAAGGAGGTAGGAAGATTAGCGGTCGAGAGCCATTATGTATCGATAGCTCTCCTCGTCGGACCGTTGAATGGGACGACCGAGGAATCCACGATTGAAGACGGAACCGAGCATGCCGTGCTGGAAAGGAAGGAATCAATTGAGAGAATGAAATACCATTATTCACTTCATCCTTAGCCATTACCCCTCATCTAATCATCGTTTCCCCCTATCACTAAGCTATTCCCGTCCGACCCTTCTATGACGAGCATCAATCTAGTGTCACTCAAGCCGTGAAACATTTTATGGATCAGCTGATAAAGTGCCGTCAATGTCACTGCACTCTATCTGTTCTCTGCCATTCTCTTACCGTAGTGGTGCATCTCGTGTTTCCGGCCGTATTTCTCAACGTGTGATCGGATGTGCCTCACCCCATACTCCATCAACACCTTCTACACCCATCCATCCATCGTGATCTACTATTGACCTTCTGACCATTCATCTTACTCCAATCAGTTCCCACTGCGAACTCGATCTCTGCACTCACTCTGTCACTGACAAATGCGCGCTGCTCTTATCTCTCTTTCTCTCAATCGTCACCATTCCTTTCGCGGACAATGCTTCTTCCCATTATCTCTTCCTACCACGCGACTCGTCGAGTGGAGACCAAAGGATCAGAGGGAGAGCCTAATTCGATCAGAGGGGGGAACTCCATACCTGATGTGCCTGTTGGCCGCCAGCAGCTGATTGATTAGCCGCGTCGAGGGGGTTCTTGAGAGGGATGGCAGGAGTGGAGGCAGAGGGTTGGAGGGGATTGGAGACGGCGGAGGAAGTGGAAGGGACGACGGTGCCCATCTTGGAAGAGGAGGAGGAACCATGAAGACAGGCGGAGGCAGCGGCGACCAGGGGAGAGGCTGCAGAGAGTTGTTGATTAGGAGGGGAGAGGGGACGAAATACAAAGAAGAAAACTAGAGAACGAGTCTAGAAGTGTACAAGAATGCATGAGAAATGATGTCGAATTCGAGATTATGAATCGCTAAAGGTATTTCTCATGCACATACTAGTCTTGTACTCATCTATGCTGAAGATAGAGATATAATTGTAAGTACCATTGAGCAACTAACCCGCATGGCTGTGAGTGCCAGTCAATCCAGCGAACATTCCAGTACGAGAATGAGGTTCGGAGTGGACAGATGAGGATGAGGGAGTGTTCATCACCAGTCCCTTAAGAAGGAGGAGAGTTGGGGGAAGGGAGGACAGAGCAAGCACACTTCCCACCCCCTTCCCTCCTCCTTCTCACTACAGTCACCACGTGGGGGCTGAGACTGGTTGAGCGAGTGAGCGAGTGATGTAAGGAAGAGGAATGGGGAGAGATCAACTCAGCCAATTGCACCGGTCGATGCTGATCAAGTGCATTGGGTATGCTAGAGGGTGAGTCAGCTAGCAAGAAAGACGAGGGTCTTTCGCAATAGCCTCGTGGGAGAGAAGCCTAACCTCGTCTTTGTGTGTTCCGAGAAGAGAGAGAGCGGAGAAACCGTAGTGGTTGGTCGGTTTCTTCCTTGCGCCTTCGAGAAATGCGCCCGGTCTCTCTACCAGCTGCTGAAATAAGAACCATTTCGATCACTCTGATATCTCTCCATTTTTCCTTGTTTTCTCCCCCTCAGTTTCATCATTTTGGCGGTGGCGCTGATGCAAATTGCTCGTTCGCCCAGATCACACCATTTATCAGCGAAAAGCGAGACGAAAGAGCGGGGAAAGGAATGATTACGGTAGGGTTGATGGGTATTCCCCCCTCTCTTTCTCTTCCTGTAAACAACAACGCGATTGATCTTCACTCTTTCCTCCCCTCATCAAACTCGTGTTCACTTCCTCCCACACCCTAATTCCTCCTTGCTGAATCAGCGAATGAACCCACCCTCAGTACCCATCCGGTCAGATGACGTACACAGACAAAGATCAGATGAATCAACTACACTATGGTGCACTCCAATCCACCAATTACTACTACTTACGAGTCTTTTGAGTGAACTTTTGGTAATCCGGACACAAAGATGGGTACAAAAATCTCACATGGAAAGCGTCCTTTCCACCCTCTTTTGCGACGTCTGTGAAGAGACTCCAATCAACGGCAGAGGACGACTTTCTCAGAGGAGCTCCTTGATTCTGGACGGAAGGGTCGAGAAGAGCCGCAGAACTGAAAAAGTAATGATGAAATAGCTGCACACTCATGTCCATTTCTTTCGCTGAACGCCCCCTCTCTTGCAGAAGTCAAACAATCCTTCCCATATGCTGACAACAACGGATGACGTCGCCTACTCATACAACGGAGGAATTCGATAGGAAGCAACTGTTGCAATCTAGCAATCTAATAGATCGAATCGGGAATGGAAAGTGCATTGCGGGAACGAACTAACAGATGGCTAGGCAATGTGACTGAGGACAATGAGAGATCAGAGGAGGGATGAGATCACTTGAGGATGACGTGAGGGACAGCTTCTTCCCTTCTGTCTACCTTCTCTCTTCCCTCCCAATCACAATAACACTCACACCAAGTGGCAAATGTCACGTCGAGGGAAGGCACAGAATGGGTTCAAGGAGGGATCACGAGGAGCTTCCATCGAGACGAGAGGAGACACTGTGACTGTTCCGTGTCCACACTAACTACAATCACACACACACTAATACGATTGAATTCGGGGCAAGTTCCTGCGTGTTCTCTCCTCAGTCTACGTAGTGAGACCCACTCTGTCCAATTACTGTAGATGACACGTCATTGATTGCCCTCTAGTGAAAGCATGCAAGACGTGTTACAATGGAGAGAAAGAGAAAGAAGTAGTCGGAGCATCTGATCTATTCTCCCGATCAAACAACTAAACTGAATCAGAATGATGGCATGCAACAAACCTTCCCGGAAAATGAGAAATTGAATACTCCAGTTCTCCACTATTCATACTGACGAATGATAAAAGAGAGAGAAGGGAGGGATTGTTTGAGAGTCGAGAGGTCAACCACGTTAACTGTCAGAAAAAGGGAGACAAAAAGGCGGAGTGACACCAGAGATGAGGAGATGGAGTAGGAGATGGATCCTAGTCTCACTACTCTATAGTGATAACGACAAAGATCTGTTGACATGGACTTTGCCGTCAGTTGGTATGTTTTCACTCGAATTCGATGCGTACGTTGGCCTCATCAATCAAGGAATCGAGGACGCGAGCACCCAAATATTCATGAGAGTATCTTCTAGGGATTCTCCTAGGGATGCTCCAACTACCCAAAAGAATCGATAGTCTTTCGAGTGGAAATCACACCACCAGTCACTAAACCATATCTGTCACGAAACGAAAGGAATACTTATCAGCATGTGGTAAACTGATCACTGGCGCTATAGATAACCATCCCGATATATTTATAATCGCTCCTTATTTAGATAAAGACACAATAGTCTCCACTAAGTCTCTATCGATTTCACGTGTTTACTGTTCAATTGTATAGCTACGATTCCCACCAATACAAGTTATTGACTGTGAAAAAAAAATAAAGCAATTAAAAATAAAAATAAAGGCGTACCTGGCACTGTTGGTGAGCGTGGTTCCCTTGAGTGACGAGATGATTGGATTGGCCGGATTGTTCGACATGAAATGAAGATGTTCGGAGTGGCCCGAGGATGCCTCGAGAAGACCGAAGACTGCTTGAGTTAGAGGACCTGCAAAGAGGATCGATCAAGGGTGTAAACAGCATCGAAATGGCAGTTGGTTCTCAGAAGAAGTAGAGATTGTTTGGGAGGGGAGGACCAGACTGAGAAGGAGAAAAACAGAGCAGCGATGGGCAAAACAGCTTGTTTCCCATTGTGAGTCGCACTATTTTCCTAATCTAGACGGTGGGAAACATGTTTGCGTCGTTACAAAGGAATGTGACTAACCAGCACTGCATTTCACCAAATTCAAGTGATTACTAATGTCAACAGGACTCGCACAACAGGACTAATTATTGGTTATAATGTTCCCCAAATTATGACTAATATTTTTAGCGAGTGAAGGAACCAATAAATAATCAGCAAAGAGACAGGAAATATCGCGAACTATCGGAAAAGCGACGAGTCACGGGTTTTTCCCTCGCCGCGGATTCTCTCCCACTACTGAAGCTCTAGCCAGAGAGAGTCAGAGGGAGGCGTGGGAAGAGAGCGTCGGAACAGTAAATACGTCTAGCGCCATTTTTATTTATTTATAAATTTTATACTCTCATAAAAATATAATAAAAACGTACGATCGTCCTCGTGATGGAGATGGCCAGTGAAATTGAGATGAGGATCACTTCTCGATAGCGTTTTGAGCACCATCTCAGGTCGGAGTAGATGCTAAATGACAATTATTGAAGGATTCTGTCCATTTAACTCAATTTATCGACTGACAAACACCCTGAGAGTATCTATAGTTCCCTTTCTCTCGTTCTTACCTTGTTGATAGGGTGATCAACGATGGGCTGGGGAGGGTGATGGGGTTGATCTTCCTCAGAAGGAATCAATCCCGCTCCATCCAATTCGAAGTGCATCATCCTGACTGAGAGAAGAATACGAGGAATGATGCGACCAGAAATGGGAGAAGAGAAAGGAAAAGAGGAGGAGGAGGAGAGGGAGATCAAAGTGGAGTGTGACGTATCGAGTGCATGGAATAGGCAAGTTGTTGTGTGGAAGAGAGAGAGAGAGAGGCGATTGATTGGTCAGTCTGATCTGAGAGGGAAGGAGAGGCTAGGACGCTAGTCAAGGGCAGAGAAGGAGAGGGGATTACACACCTAAGGGAGGGGTCGAGAGAGAGAGGCAATGGGTTATGTTCACCCTTCACCCCCAGTTGGGCTAATACGAGAGGTTCAGTGTTAACCAGCACTCGATCTGAGGGCAAAGACTAGGGGAGCATGAGGGGAGAAGAGAGGGAGTGATTGACTGGTCGTGATCTCTTCTCTCCACTAGGGGAACGAGAAGCGACACCATCGATACACTGATAGCACACGAGACGGATCCATCACTCTCACCATTCTCAGTGATCTCTCGCAACTCTATGACTCGCAGTTAACCAAAGAACATACTACCAGGAACTTTGATGCATCTATTTTTGCTTGATTTGTCTGCTCGATCAGATTGAAATGAGAAACTAAGGGATGATCGATATTTTGAGAACTTCCGGTGATTAGGACTGAGACAGGAAACTAGAGATCAGAGTGAGACTAAGGAGTGATGATCTGAGAAAGTAAGGGAGGAATGAAGGAAGACAACATGCATTGGTGATGTTTAGATGCAGAATGTTGACCGCCCCTTCGCCTTCCTTGGACACAACGACCGTCCATTCAAAACAACCTCTTCCTCCTACTGTTTTCAAATTCCCATATCATTTCTCTTCCTCTCGATATCGCACACTCGTCGTTTCATCATTCTTCTATTTCCCGCCACTTCTGGCGAAATCGATTTCGATATGAATATTCACACGGGAGTGAGTTGTCATGGAAAAGGGCAGTCGGGAGAAGGCTTTATACAAGGAAATGGGAGAAATTACGTAGAGTCGAGAGGTCGTAAACGTAGTTCGTTGATTGGCTACACCTGTTGCTGAAATAGAAATTAGAAATTGCGTTCTGCAATATTTCGTCATCGTAATATTCAAGATTACTGTAGATTATCTGGTGGATCCTGAATAGGGATTAGATAAGACAATAGAGGGGATTGAGGGGGGTGATTGGGTGGAAAGAAAAGAGATTGACGGGTGAGATGGGGATCCATGCCAGTAGGCTAGAGAAACTAACTCACTGTCGAGATCAATCACGCAGTAAGCTAGTTAATCTTGCCAATTGGACCAGAGGATCAGCACCGTCTATTGCTACTGTAGACTGAGGAGAAAGGGGAAGGGAGAAGGGAAAATGGGGGAGGAAGGAGAAAAGAAGAAGTGGGACTCTACACCACCTGGATACTCCATGGCTACAGAGTGATACGATGGAAGGGGGGATTACTAATGGAGGAGAAGGAACCAATCGGAAGGAGAGGAGATGGTGGTTCACCTTCCGACGAAGAAGAGGGAGTGAGACTGACTAGTCCATATCAGCATTCTACGTCCTCCCTCTCTTATCACTCCTGAAGCAGAGAAGGAGGAGGAGCGAAGAGAAGGAGAGAAGAGAGGAGAGGAGAGAGACTGGGGGAGAGGGGAAGAGAGACTGAGGGTAGACGAGATGCTTCTAGAATCTGGAAGATCACTTCGATTATGAGGTCAAAATGAGAAGATATATCGATCGATGTGAGGAAAGAGAGATGAAGGTATAGAATGGAAAGCGAGGGACGAAGTCTGGTGAATGGAACTATGAAAGGTTGGAAGAGGAGGAATGAATAGGTCGTTGGGACGGAGGAGAGAAGGAAGAAAGAGGAAGAATGGGGACAGGAGATGAAACAGTGAATGACATTCGGAGAAACGATACTACCCGCCAAATTCAAATCCACGGCATATCTCTGTTGTCCTGGTAACGATAGGGAGTAAGCAGTGAGGGAGAGGGAGAGGGAACATTGTGAGACAAGCCGATTTCGCTTGAAGAGACCAATAATGGACCCCTTTCCACCTTCCGTTTCCCCTTTCTATCCACCTCTCTAGAGTGACCACCTACTCCAGTCGCTATAGTATCTCTCGCTCCCTCCGTCTGTCCTCTACTGGTCGCCTTTGTAGATGCGAGCCATTCGGACTCCATCTGAAGACAACTTTAGACGAAACGAAGAGATGGAGAGGAGTCAACACTCTCAGTATCAAGGAGTGAATCAACATGCGATCGATCAACGGACTCGTCAGTTACTCATACCTTCTCATTCATAGTTTCGTAATAATTAATTCCTTACTTCAGACCACATGCTGCAAGCAGCTCAGTCTATCAACCCCTTCCACTCTCCGTATATCGACCCAGTCGGATCGATAATCGGCCTTCGAGTCCTCTACATCGACGGCCACATGTGCTACGTTCCCGTCGAACCGCATCTCAATTTCATGATCAATCAGCATTTCGGACGGGTGAGTGTCTCACTCTTATCAAGGATAGAAGGAAAGAGAGTCATAGTGAGCAAATAGGGCTGGGGAAAGGGCATTCATTGATAAGAAAGAAAGAGAGGGAACCAATCATATCACTCCGCTGACGAGGCAGAAGAATAATGAATTCAGATTGGAAAAGAGCAATCGGGAGAGGAGAGACTGCAACCCAATGGGAGATCCATCATACAGGAACTGCAAGTGGGTCGAGGGTTTGGATAAGTAAGATAAATTACCTGTATAGAATCGACAGTCAGAGCCGAACAATAGGACGAACTATGAAGAGAAGAGAGGAATGAATCAAGAGGGAAAGGCCACGACTTCATCCGTATGTCCCCCCCCCCCTTCTCCTCCCTTCGATAATACGATTGTACCTTTCAATCGAACCTCATTGTCTATTCCGAAAGAAACTAAAGAGGGATGGAGATGACAGGGGTCTTTTTGTGGTCACTATACGAAGACTCGAGAAGAATGAAGGCTATCGCCCACTCTCACTATACTTCTCTTTTTGCTTCCTTTTCTTTAGCTTCCTTCTCATCCCTAGCAACATCTCCAGCCCCTCGGACACAAACCCCTAACTACTTCTCACTGCTAGTCCTTCTCTTACTGTCTTGATTGCTCTCAGACGACCTTACAGAGTGGTGTTTCGTCTTTATCGGGAGATCCTGAGATGGACGATCCACCCTGGACAAGACCCCATCCTCAACCAGCCAATGGAAAGAGAGGAACGGCCGCTTGGAGGTATACTCTATCATTAGAAACCACCTTATTCTATCTTGAATTGCTACTGCTAACGATCGCTCGTTAAATTCACTACTTTTCACATGCAGTTATGGGATATGGAAAATTAAAATCTCTTACGTCAGGAACGAATTTCCTCGTAAGTCTTCGATGAATCGTCAACCACCGGGAGGCTTCACTTCTGATTTATTCGGCACGGGACTCCAATCAGCTTCTACCGCCTACTCCCACGCTTCAAGAAAATCTCAACCAGCCCACGTCTATGAGCCCCCACCTGTACCTGTGAGGACTCAGAACCCTCCGAGGGAGAGAAGAGATCCGCCGCAGGTTAGTAGAGTAGACTGAGTATGAACTGAGCATCTCTCATGATCTATGCCGATCCACTAATGACTCCCTGACTACTTTATGTCACCTATTCTCACATAATGATCGTACTAATGACACTCTGTCGACTCGAATCTATCTCTTACCTGTCTCCTATCCCATTCTAGCCAGAAGAAGAGTACAACCCATGGGGAAGAGGAGGAGGAGGGGCACCACTACGAGATGGTCAGGGGAATATAGTGGCTGATCGAAGGAAACTTGGAGCGTCGTGGAATCGATCTGTGGACACTAATGAGACGCACCATCTAGAGAAGGTCGACTATCCTATATTTCCTAACTTTCGTTTCCAGTCCGATGTTCTAACAATATAATAAGCATGAAAGCACTCTAACTATCTCTTTTTCTTCCTTCAAGGACCGAGCCGGAAACTATCTGATGCACTCAAGACAGGCCTTTGCCTATCAGGAACCGTATCGAAGACAATCACCGGACTACCATCAGTCTCCTACTAGCCATCAGCCCTTCTCCTTCCTGCCTCCTCTCTATCCTCCTTCTCACCATGTATGCACCTCGCATGTAACACGCCATTTTTTCGCTTATACTATCAGCTTTCTCGATTTCACATGCTCTTTGACTTTGAATAACCGGCTAGAGGGCATGTGGACAGCATCGTGCCTCCTCGAAGGATAATATCGTTTTACAGGAATATCCGGATGAATACAGTAATCGACGAGGAGGGGGATCGTCCATGGCTCATGCGACTTCAATGCCTTCGTTAGCGTCGAAGCAAACAAACCTTTCACCGGTAAGAAAATAAGTCAGACTAGTGTATTTTGAAGAGTATGCCTAATGTCTGGCTAGGAAAGGTAATTAATATATTTTATATTTTATATTTTATGCTGCAATTATAATACTCCCCAAAATCGAAGACATGAGCAGTAATTTTCATAAAACTAACTGGTAGGTGAGCTGGTTTTGAAATTAGTATAGATGTACTGAGAGAAAATATTTCAAGACTAGACTCTGCCCTTCTCGTTACCAAGAAAGTTGGCTTAGAGTTTGTGACTAGGGAAATGCGCCAGTATCCAAAATTATTTTTTAAAAAACTGACTACATAGACGCTTGAATGTTTAAAAAAAAAAGCCTAAACTCTACTACTAACCATTCCCAGGCGGATCAACATCGGGAGGAACTGCAGAGGCAGATAGAAGACAATCGAAGAAGGAAGGAGGCAGAAAGGCTAAAGGAGATTGAAATGGAGAAGAAGGAGATCCAGAGGTGGGCTTCGAGAGAGAAAGAGGATAGAATATGATACAATTCCACTTGAGATGGGAGGAAAGAAATGCACGGATCAGAGCAGAAGAAGAGGAAGCAAAGATGAAGGCGAGAGAGAAAGCATTGGCTATTGAGAAGAAGAGGGAAGCAATGGCTGCCAGGGAAGAACAGAGGATGAGAGGAAGGAGAACTCCTCCTCAGATGATGCCACAGATCGAAAGAAGAGGTGAGAGGTTGATGAGATTATGAGAACACTTCCGATTGATTTGTAGATGAGGAAAATGATGGAGGAGAGAGGAAGTTGGAATGGTGGGAGAAGAAACCTACTTGGGAGAATCAGGTGAGAAATTTCTGGAATCTTTACGAATGTAAAATTTATTTAAAAAACGCAGATTGAACGCGAACCGAGCGCAATTCTTCCTGCATTGAGAAAAGGAGCAAGGACTCCATCAGCACCGTCGAGAGTTACATCAGCATCTGGGGATAGGTGAGAACGATATCCAGATTTTAGAAACCAATTCGAATATGTTTCAGAGTTGACAGTCGCCAGTCCTATCGCCCTGCCGAGTCTGTCCGACAACACTCAGCCAGGAGAAGAAGTCTAGTGCAAACCCCTGTGCAACAGACGAGAGCACCACCAAGGTAAATTGATCATCTACGTTGTAATCTACGTTGTCTACGTTCTTCTACGTTGTAATTCGATTGTGATTCGATTCGATAAATTTCAGCACATTCTAATTGCACTTCCCCTTATGTCCTCTTCTTTTCAGAAAAGCGGAAGCCTTCACGATTACGGGCTAATCGGATCTCATCGTTATCTCACATCGTCTTTCATCTTTATTACTGCCGGTCACAATATTGATTCGTCACAAATCTGCTACGAGCAATCGTGTCCATTGTTGAATCCGTTCCTATGAATAATGAACAAATGTCTAACACTTCCTAGCGGTAACTTGATATGGGAAGGAAATGGAATAGCAGATAACTAGCACGGGACCTGTATGAGGAATTTACTACGTTTTGATGTTGTGCGAATGTTATTTAGAATTTGATTCAAATGGTTGCCATCTCATCGCTTGAGTCCACGAGAGGATGGTCCTAGAAAGAAGACGTATTTCTTTAGAAATAATAAGAATTGACGCACTTCTAATCATTGGAGGCAGATCCAATCCGTGGTTCACTCCATGGTTCAACCGTGCAATTTCATCATCGCTCGACGTGATCTCCTCTTCTTCCTCCTCAACTTTCTTTGGAGAATTTGATGTGGATGAGATCTCGATAGTGGTTGCAGTAGAGGAAGTGGAAGAGACGGAGTCAGGACTGCGTGCTAGAGGTGTGGAAGCGTCAGATGGGCTCTCAGACTTGGGGACGGGTCGAGGGACCTCGACGACCGTTGCTGAAATACATATCTTAGCAAAAATGAACAAATAAAAAAGAGCTTAGGCACAACTCACGTCTCCTCGTTCTCGGTCTTGTCTCCTTTTCATCTTCTGAATCCGAGAAATCGGACAGATCACTCATATCGGAACCATCGAGGATGCCAAGGGCGACCTGAAAGAAACAAATTTATTTTTTTTAATTTTGAGGAATATCTTACCATCTCCATTCTATGATACTTGATCAGCACTCGCTCGATACGATCATGCCCAAACTTGATTGCTTCCTCTAGAGGAGTGTGATCCCATCTGGATATTTTATTATTACTCATTAATTTTCCAAAGTAACTCACCGATCCTTGGGGTCGTGCGTCACTCCAGCTGTCGTCAGAAGGAACTTGACGATGTCGTAGTGGCCTTCAGCAGCAGCAATGTGCAGCGCAGTCCGACCGTCGTAGTCAGCCATCTCGAGGTCGAAACCCTTCATGTAGTACCTGCAACAAAATGTATACTTCATCACAAGTACCCACTAGTAAATTACCTATGCAGCAGGTCCAGGTTGTTTTTCTTCACTGCAAACAACAGACTAACAATAATGTCTCGATCGTTCAGCTTCTCGGGCTTGCGAGGATCGATCTAACAATAAATGATAACATTATATTTTTTCAATTTTTCGTTGGCCGAACCTTCTTCTTATCAGGATGCTTGAGATGGTCGTAGTTGTGGAAGGAGAAATGCTGAATGAAATTCTTGCAGAAGGCCACTCCTCTAGTTGAGTTTCCAGTTCTGTCGAGTAGAGGAGAGAAGATGGCCATTCCGAGGACTGACGGAATCACTACCATGATTGCACCAGAGACACCAGATTTGGCAGGGAGTCCGACCTGAAAGAATTGTGATGAGATATAACTAATAAATCAGAGATAGCAAACCTGGAAGGCGAATCGACCCGATAGATCGTACATTCCACATGAGAACATGAGTGAAAGAGCATCTCGACAGGCCTCCGGAGTCATGCATCGCATGTACGTCAGAGGGTTGATTCCTGAACAAAACGTTCGATTTTTCATTAATTTCTAACAAGGTTCTATACCTCCGTTAGCCAATGTAGCGGCCATCACCGATAGCGTCTCACAGTTGCACTCGAGAGAACACAATTGGAAGTAGAGTTCGAGTTCCTCTCTAAGGTTCATGATCTCAGAGTGAGGGAAGCATTTGTGCTCCTGAAATTGCAAAGTTTCGTATTTGGATTATATGTTTTTATACAGATGCCAAAAAAAGATAAACATTAGTTCTTCCACATACCTTCATGTAGTAAGCCAACGCGTAATTACGATCTGCAGTGTCTCTTTCTGATAGGAACCTAAATTGATATAATTTTATTCCCGTTCAAAACCTGATCCATACGTGGCATTGTTGAACTCGACAGGATAGGTTCCAGCCAACTTTCGATACTTCTCAATGATGAAATCGAATCGTTCGGCCATGGGCCATTTCGTCCTAGAAGGAGAAAGGATTGACTTGTGTTCACTCAATTTGGCCCTCACTTGATCAGTGACGTCACGATTATCGCGCCCGCGTTGATCATCGGATTGTGCGGTTTCTCTGCAGAGAAAGCGATTGAGGAGCAATGAGTCTCTCTAATTCACGCACTCTCTCGCATTGTCTAATACCAGTTAGGGTTCCGGGATGAGAGTAAGCTCTTAGCAAACCACCCTATCTGTGGTCAGGCGATTCGAGATCATTGATCTGTGTTGGCCAACTCACGCTCAGAATCGAGACAGATTTCGTTGAAGAGTCGACCACTAGGTTCGTGTCCGACATATTTGTGAATGGCTTCATAGCCAACATCTGTAGATACAGCAGCATAGTTGAAGGCTTTCGAGACGGATTGCAGGCAGAAGGGCACCTGGAAATGTGTGAATTTCTGATTGAATGGAAGAATTGTCAAACCTTCGAATCTCCAAGATGGCATCTCGATCCATCAATCGTACACATTGAGAATCCGAAGTATTTTGGATTCTGTCTCGCCAACTGAGGAATGTATCGAGCGACGTCGCCTTCATTGATCTTCTTCGTCTAAAACACTGGTATATCGCAAATGTCAAAGACAGTTCTTTGATAGTTAATTATAGAGCATCATCGAGTCACCTACCTCTTCGAAGATTTCTTTCACTTTTGCGACGAAATCTCTCCATTGAGGAATTTCCAGTTCGTTTCGAAAAGCGCGAGAAATGAGTTCAATCGCGGGATGGACGCATCTAAAAAAATTGATCACTGGTCGTTGACAGATGTCTAAACGTACTGTATGAAGTTCTCCTTAGAGAAAGGATTGGTCGCCTTCTCATCATTCTCCAACTCCTCTTCAATCTGAGCTTGTCTCTCCACAGTCTCAGCCAATCTCGGATCATCGTGGAGGATTCCATAGAAACTGAGAACCTGAATGACCAATCATCACTATCTGATCGTTTCTCGCATTCGAATGTCTCACGCGGCTCTTCTCGAATGGTCAAGTGTCACTTCCAATTCCTTTGCCGATTTGCCGACATCGAACTCTTTGAGTGTTTGATTCCTCTTTCCCTTCTCCCCTGTGCAGGTTAGTGAGAGGCGCGAGGGGTTTCCCCACTTTAACGAGTAAGTAATTACCCGTAATAGCTTGTTGAGGGAAGCTACTTCTGGCATGTGGGGATTGGCTGGGGTGAAGGCGCACTCGGGTAGATCAGTCTCCTTCAGTTGACGCTTGCGAACATTCTAAAAAAAATATTTGAAAGATAGAAAAAAATGAAAATTTCGATAACCTTGATGATTTTGAAAGCAGAGATATCAGAAACATCATTGGCCAATCGAATGATTTCGTAGATAACTTCGGCCGAATTTCTTTCCGTTTCAAGACGATGAGCCTATACAATAATATTGTTTGGAAACTGCTATTTATACAAACCTTCTCAAGCTCGATAATCCATTGTGCGATACCGTATGCGATCGATCCACGGCGCATGATCATATCATTACGAAATTTGTCTGATATTGAAATTATCGATAGAATAAAATATAAAACTAACTGGACAATCTCGTCTTTCCACTCTTCGAAACGTGAGTGTTATCGAGTTCATGTTGAATCTTCACTGAAATGTTCATTTTGTAATAAGATTCAACATTGGAATACGTACGTGGTTACTGTACCTGAGAGTTGAACAGTAGACAACTTTCTTCTCGGCTTTGGAGATGGGAGTTGTGGAGAGGGAAGTGCAACCATTTCACTCTGCAGAAGGGAGATCGAATGAGCGTAATGAAAGGAGGAATGAGATAAAGGCGTGCTCCCCTTCCTATCAAATGGCTTCCCCGAACGGTTAAGCGAAGGGAGAGAGATAAGTGGGTGATTGTGTGGGAAAAAGGGTTAGAAACTGGTAAGCGATCACTAAATAAGATCAGTGAAAGAGATCACTGATCTACCACAACAAGATCAAGTCAAGAAATAGTGAGGAAATGCACATGCTCATAGTGCGTTGCTGATCTATTGGAAGGGCGCTATCCCCGAACTTGCTTGATGAATGAAAGTGATAAGAGTAGAGAAGAAGGAATGCAAGAGACACGAGGTGAATGCGGGGAACTCGAACAGAGCGCGTGGGCTAGAAGTGAGCCTTAGATGAACATGGGGTACTACTATTCGAGTGATCTATCGAACGAAGAGCGCATTACGTGACGATGAAACGAACTTTGCCCTGTACACCCTCTGTCGTACACGATCATTAGCACTTCTCTCCTCTCTTCTCGAGCATTAGTTCATTACGATTCGTCTACTTTGCGTGAGCTTTTCCCATCTATATAGAATGAACTTTGATGATGAATTTGAGTTTGATGATACCAGTATACTACTACTTCCTTCTTCTTTGAAGTACCACTGCCATCAACTTGATGAAACCCTCCTTTACTACTTCTCGTAAAGTTCGAATGTAGTTCTGAGAGCGGAGATTACTCCACCCATCTCATTCGTTCTAAGAACGTGCAAAAAAGCGATAAATGGGATAGAAAGTGTCACTTCGC
>LS573050.1:160800-172481 GCA_900490775.1 Pristionchus maxplancki | reverse complement strand
GAATTTGAGTTTGATGATACCAGTATACTACTACTTCCTTCTTCTTTGAAGTACCACTGCCATCAACTTGATGAAACCCTCCTTTACTACTTCTCGTAAAGTTCGAATGTAGTTCTGAGAGCGGAGATTACTCCACCCATCTCATTCGTTCTAAGAACGTGCAAAAAAGCGATAAATGGGATAGAAAGTGTCACTTCGCATCTCGATTCGACGAGGAAATTCCTATTGAGATCAACCTCGTGATTGCTCGAGAACGGATAGTAGCCGTCTATTTCGATATCGCAACAAAGAACTTTGAGCACACACATCAGACAACAAGCTTAGTGCCAGAGTTGTGCCTCTCTACGCATTCTCAATCAATTTATCATTGTGGTCCCGTGGTTGATCAGGGAGTCTATTGGAAATGAGTTGGATGGATGATAATGTGGGCCATTGGGGGGCTAGAGTGAACGAGTGAAGCGATTGCAGTGGACGAAATGGTGATATCTGTGTAGCTGAAGTGGACTGAAGCATGGAATATACAATGACATCTATCGTCTATTGACCGATAATTGTTTGGTTTTGCTGAGGAATGATACATAGTTGGTCAGGGTGTAGACGTAAGGCGGATTAGGAGATTGTGAGTTGTCGTGTCTCCTCGATTGGAATCTGAGGAAGCATTCGACGTCGTCGACCAGAGTCAGAGTGCACTGAAACACGCCTTGTTTTGACACAATAATCATCGATGGTCGCTTCTGCTCTCTCGTTTTTACACATTCTCTCGCTCAAGTGACGCTTACTCAGTGGCGAAGGGGGAGCTGAGCATCCTCGAGGAGTGGTCATCGGACTCATTCCATTCATTGGACTGTTCATGAACATCCGTTGCTGCTCCCTTTGAGGACTGACGTGCTGCTGAGGGAACACGCCCTGTAATTGAATAGTTTCTAATGATATGCTGCTTTCCAATACCTTGGATTTCATGTAACTGGTAAGCTGTCCCGGAATCTCCTGAAGTACTTCCTTAGCCAGGATTCTCTTTGCCTCATGAATCTCTTGAGCTGTCAGCTGTCGATGAGGAGGAAGAAACTTCCGCATCTCCACAAACTGAAACGTATTCATATCGTATCCTTGACTCCTCTCTTTTCCATGATGAAAAGAAGGAAGGAAGGGAAGCATTAGCCCCCGCCTCTCTCACGATTCTTTTCTTCGCCTCGATTTGCAGTCTTTTCCTCCTTTTTCCCTCAAAGATGAAAACAAAACGAGTGGAATGGGTACAGAGAGGCAGTCCCTTCTCGGGTTGTCATGCAACACGAGAATGATGCCATCTTCCCTTTCCTTCCTCACCTGAACAATGTCCCTCTTGGCGAATTTGCCATTAGAGCTGAGCATGATGTTATCCGAGTCGAGAACCTGAATAGACGAGGGTCGCGTCTCATCTCAAGGACTATCCACTCACTTTCATCTCCTCGAAGGAGTCATAACCTACTCCGACGATGATTATCGAGAGAGGGAGGACTGACGCCTGAGAGAGAGAGCACAGATCAAATATGGGGTACGTGAACCGAGAAAAACATTTCTTCATGATGCCTATCAATAAAAATTATATTGGCAAAACGAACCTTGACGATTTCCTCCTTAGTCTTTGACATATCCGAGATGACCCCATCAGTGATAATCAATAGCACGAGATACTTGCTACCATCAGAAGGAAGAGCTGCAGCACGACGAGCAGCGAATCTGTGATAAATTATCATTGAAAAATATAAAATGACGCTAATGAATTATAATAAACATCAATATGCTTCGCGTCATTATGGCGTAGCGTTTGTGGTGCATTCACACTCAATCTTGGAGAGGAAATTAGAGAAGGAGGAGGTAATGGATATGGTCCGGAAGCGGGTGAATAGATCACGCGACCTACCGGATGGTAGGAGAGAAGTCCGTCGGTCCAGAGAGTTCCACGTGTTGTTGAGCGACGTGATACGCATGGAGGAGACCCTGGATGCCCTCGCAACGAGGATCGCCACTCTCAACGTCCTGGAAATGATATAATTGTGAGATATTTGCCGTCTAGTCACACTCAATAACACTGTGCTTGTGTTTACCTTCTCCACCCACCCCAAATCCAGAGTAATTGAGAATAGATTGCATTCTTCTTGTGAACTAAAGCACGTACTCAGCCCTACTTCTTTCCTGTCTTGCACATAATTGCTCCCAAGTACAAGGGTTTCAATTGCTCCTAGAAGCGTTCTCCGGAATGCTTGAAGACGGGAAGTAGACATACCATTGGCAGGAAAAGATCTCACCAACGGAAAGTTGAAGTGGACTTTGTTCGTGGGCGGTAGTTTCGCCCCGAATCCAAAGGCGTTGAAGACTTTGCTCGTGTTGTAGTGTTGGCAGATCTGGAGGCAATCATGAAATGTTGCGATAATGTGAAGCAATAACCTCGGCGATTGACTCGATGGCAATCTCGTATTGGTTTGCACTCCCATCCAACTCGACCTGCAAATGGAATATTTACAGATATGTGCAGAAGTCTTCATTCCTAGTACGAATTAGGTAGGAATATGCATGAATGGGTTGGATGATGTTCTCATGTTCTAATGAACTCCTCAAACAACCATGTGATTGACGTCATAGCTCACCCGATGCAATGAAGAATCGTCCTCGAGAGGAAGATTCGACTTCGTAAAGTCGATTGCCACTGTGAAATCGAGTTCCGTCCTACAATCTCATCTCTTATCCACTTCTCTTCCTTTGTCTTCTCACCCAGTAGAGATGAAATCGAGGAACGTGTAGTCCATCCAGCAATAAACTTTATGAAAGTGAAGAACTCCCGAGTTTTCATATTTCTTGTTTTTGCGTGCCTTCTTCTCGTTTATTAGCTGGAAAATGCGAGAAAAGGTTACGCACTCCTCCCTCGTTAATGCAGTCATTTCTGGGAAGGCCAGCCTACCCCTTCCCTACCCAATCAACAACTGCAATCCTTTTCTTCACCATTGCATAAGCCCCTTGTCTGTTTCCCACCCTCGACAAGTCTCGTCATTCTCTGCACTATGATCAACTCCCTGGAGGATGTGCGAGGGAGAGCGAGGGACGAGTTCTTTGCGGCCCCCACTACAATGAAATTAGAGTGAAATCTCTTAGATGGATTGAGTGGTGTCTTGTGTCTTCCAGAGGAGATCCCGAGGGAAGGCTCATATCCCTTTATCCCCTCTGGCCCCCTTCTCCCTTTCAATCTTTCTCTCTTTTGTAATTCGACCCTTCTCTTCACATCATCTTCACTGCATAATCTGCCTTGATTGGGTGACTCTTAATTCGAAGAAGGCATTAGGAGGTAAGGAGTGAGGAAGGGGAAGGGACGTGCAATGGAAAGGACTACCCACTGGAGTGTCATCTCAATTTTGCGTATTCTCTTGTTTTTCTGACTGTAGAGAAAGTATTCCAAATGAAGATCTCACCGGCAAGTCCCTGTCCACTTTGTGTATCAGTCGATCCACGGTGGTCACGCAGCTTCCGACCAACTCATGGCTGCAATTCGCTCATCATTTCTTGTCCTAGAGAGAGAGACTCACTTCCCATCCTGGTCCCAGTCGAAGCATTCAATGAGAAATTGTCTGCAACGAATACGCAATTGAATAGGGAAGAAGACACATGGACACCAACCTATTCTTCTCTCCATAGCACAATTGACCGAGATGGATCTCGATTGGCTTCCACTTCGGATTGAGATTCTGCTCTTTGTAGCGGGTTCGATACGCCAGCTGCAGTCTGAAGTGTTCCTACTGTACCTCTTTTTCGAGGAAGTAACCCGCTAAATTCGTTCGTTCGGGGTTCATTCTCTCGACCCGGAAGACCCATTCACTCACGTATTATCGTAGTTTATTCGGGAGATCTTGAGGAATGGATCACACTTCCCGAGGAAATCCTTCCTATCGACATTGGATGCTGAACAGATGAAGTAGAGAGACTCCTGTCTTCCTTTTGATTGCTCTTCGGCAGAGATCGTAATCGACCCGTATTGTTTCCCATCCTCACTGTAATAAAAGAGACTTGGTCTCGGGCAGAGGAGGGAAGGAATGTATTCATGAGCCACACTCATTCCATTCCTCATATGTGTACGCCATTGTTTCTCGAGAGAGAGAGGAAAAAGAGTCGGTGATCTTCTCATCATGTGATGAGGAAAAGAGAAAAAAGGATAGTAGAGAGAAGAGAGAACAACGATGGATGAAGATGGAAAAACAGGTGATAAAGCTCATGCATACGATAGAGTGACAGATCATTCATGGGAAGGAGCTTACACAGCCACAGCATCGTCAGGTACGGTTACTCCTCTGAATATCTTTTTCGCTTTCATCTTCTTTTTTTACTACAAACTAGAAAGCGTAAGCGGCACAAAAGCATTTGTTAGTCAAATACTGGAAATGTCAATCGTTGACCAATGATTAGATGATTCACCTGAGGGGTACGGTAACTCTATTATATTTAGCTCCGATGATCTCATGTAGGAGGATCGTTGCTTGCCCGAGTCTAGTGTGCTTTCCCTTGTTGCCTTTGTCGAAACTGAAAACGAAGAACCTCAACTTCCGTCGTCTCCCCCATGTCATTCGATCTCTCCCCCCTTCTATCCAAGCCGCGTGAGGCTCAGGTTATCACGGACAAAAACATCACATTCATGAATGATTCCGAATCTCGATCGACAATCTCAACAAGAGACCGAAGGCCAACTCACACTTCGAAGAGAAGTCTCTGCTGCTCTCCGAAGTTGTACTCCAACTGAATCTTCGTGGCCCAATCAGGGTCGAGAGTGTTATTGATAGTCTGGAATGATCTTTGATCTCTGTCTCTCTCCCCATCCAACCTCCGTTCTTCCTGCTTCTTTCCACTTTCTCGATCGGATCATTCCAGCTTGGGTCGATGAGACGACACAAAACGGATCGGAGACAGAGTCAATGTCTGCATCCCTCAATCCTCTGCAAGACTCAGTTATGCATTGACTCATTCATAGACTCTTTCCTTCTTCCGAGGTCAACTCATCCCATCCCACACAAAACAAAGAGAAAGCGTCGACTATTTGAGAAGAAAGAGGCGAAGTTATTCCCAGATCTCCCATCTCTCTCGCATACAAGTAGTAGATGTGAGTACTCATGAGCCAATCATCACGTTTCCTCCTCTTCCTATCTTCTTTCACCTCCCACCCACACCTTCCACTGTCTAGGATTGCATTTCTCCCCAGAGAGATTCCAGCCTAATGGCTCAAACTCGGAGTTCATACATCTTTCAGTGCGCTCCGGGAAAAGAGAGGTCGTTTGCGATTGAAAGAGTTTCATGAAACTGCTTCTTCTCACCTGGCAGAGACGGTTACGACGACCCTCGAAGTGTTCTCATCGGGAATTTCTTCCTCGAATCCAAAGGGAACTGACTGATCGTAGTAGGCCATGGGGAGATGAGACGTGCGGAGGAGGAGGATTCCTTCTGAGATTAGAGAAGGAAGGAGAGGAATTGCCGTTCGAGATTGAAAGAGATTGATGCAGCGAAGGGAATTATTGAAACTTTCTGCCCTTATGAAGGGGAAATGAATGAAGAAATGAAAGAACGACACGAGATATGGAAATTGAAAGTGAGAAATGAGGATGATGTGAGACATGAAGAAGGAAGGGATTAAGAGACATGAGAACGGATGAATGATCCATGAAGTGAGAAGTAGAACAATTACTATCCTCCCCTTCCACCCGCCCGTCGCTCTTTCTTCTGTGAGTCTTCTGACGGGAGGGGCGGAGACTCACTCTCTTTATCCCTCCCTATCCTGTCCTTTGTTGTACAGAGTTTTAAATTGTATTTGCCACAAAACATGGAGAATCTTAGAGAGAGGATGAGCGAGGAGAGTGGCGTCATACGGGGAAAGGAAGGAGGAAAGGCAGAAGGATAGACACGTAGAGGAGAAGAAGATCAGGAACAGATGAGTCGGAATGGAGAAAGGAAATCTGAGAAGCAGGGAACATTGTAATGGAAAGAACTCGTGTTTCAGATCAAGACTGAAGAGAAGGGGGAGGGGTCAGAATGACTTCCTCGCATCCAAATACTCTCCTGAAGGGAAAGAAAAAGCGTGTGAAATGTAAATTGAGCACCTTCTCGACTCTCAAGTGGATGCAATCGTATAATGAGAGGAAATGGTGAGTGGGAACTGAGAAGGAAGGAAGAAAGAGGGAAAGGAGGAGCCTTCCCTTCTGATTTGCAGCAGACCCGCAATAAAAATAGGAGAGGTGCTGAATTAGAGGAGGAAGAGGGTCGAGTCAGATCAGGGTAGAGAGGAGCAAAGTGAGTTAGGAGAGGGACAGGGAATGAGAGGAGAAGAAGGAGGAAGGAAGATGTAGAATAGTGCATTCATGAGAAGGAGCAACGGCCGTATCGAAGGCGAGGGAGGAGAATAGAAGGAGGAGAGGGTGGGGAAGGATCAGAAACGACCCATGGAAGAACTGAGCGAAGGTCAGACAGCATCTGTTGAGGAACGGAGGGACGGGTCTCTTCTTCTCGAAGAGGGACGGGGAATAGACACTCCTATCCGCCTCTCCATCCCCACCGACGAGCAACTCGGTTATGGATGGATAATGGAGTGGTGGATACATAGAATATGTGGTGGGTGGGACGAGGAGAAGAGCACACAGCGGAGGATTACGGTGGGATATGGGAGAACAAGATCAAGTTATTACCCATAGAGAGAATCTCTGGTAACGAGCAACGAGAATGTCGTTAGACGGCGACGAAAAAGGGGTGGAAGTGAGAAGAATGTCGTCGAATGGGACCGATCATACCTCATTTCAATCCAACTTCCGATTCGAGGAAGGCTGTTGGATGGAAAGTCTGTGAAGAATCGAAGATGCTTCGCCGTACTAGGAAAAAGTCGAGCGACAAGGACAATATGATAAAGGTCAGTGCGTGCGTCGTTGTTATCCTAATGATTTGTCATGAAGGATGAATACCCCGGGCTTGATTTTCTCGGTCTTCAAGATGTCCTCAGTGCAAAGACGAAATGGTACAAAGCCCTTTGGTTGCTGGTCCTCCTAATAAATTGTCTACTTGGTGAGTACCTGCAATGAAGTAGACAGGCCTTTCCGAGTAAGTGTGGCAAAGTGAGCTACATCATAAAAAGCAATAAACGAGTCGGCAAGGGGCAAAACAATATCCAGATAGAGAGATACAGATGCACAATATCGAGAGCTAGAATATTTTATTATTTTCCTAACCACTATGTCCTCCACTTTGCGAACAATCTTGCGGGGGTGAGACACATGAATTATTTTCAGGCGCCGTATGCACAGTGCAAATAATCTCCGAATACATGGCCCACCCTACTGCGACCCTAATCAGCTATAAATCGGTACGGTATAAGATGAATTGATGGGCGAATACGATTGGGAGTGATGGTGGAAATCGAGAAGATTGAGAAGATCTCACGACCTTTTGTTTGTCCGAACCCATCAAATTCGAACCTCACCACACTTCTGCGTCATAAGAAAGCGAGCGACAAATACGAAAAAGTTCAGGTGGATCAATTGCTGCTTCCACAAGTGACAGTATGTGGAACTGCAGCCGAGCATGTTGACTTCAGACGATTCTACGCCTACGCCAACCCTCTAATACCACTGGTAAACTTACCGAATACCATGAATAATATAAACCAAATAACATAAACCCGGCAATATAATACGCTATGACGAATCGTGGAAAATAGTAACTACAATATCATAAAGAACTATCGGTCTTTCAGGCCGATAACACCACTCTAACCCAATTGCTTGTGTATATTCTGGCTGGTAGCGGGTTTCAGAAGTTTGACACCGTAGTGAATACGTGGAATAATACGTGAGATTTCAAATAACTTCTGAAAAAAGTTCGAAAATTCAGATACATGCTAGACACTCTCAAGCCAATGTATGAAACACTCCGCGGCAATTTGACCACAAAGGTCAGAAAAATGAAGAAAGAAAAAAGTTGTGCACAAGTGTTCTGTTTGAAGGATTTCTTTCACTTCGGTCAGAATCTCTTCGGATTTCAATGCTCAGATCTCTTTCAACAGTGCAAACTCGGAGAAGAGACGCTCGATTGTTGTAAAGTTAGTCGAGATCTTACTCTTATGATCTTCGAAAGAAGGATTCAGGTCTTTCAACCCACGTACACAATTCGACGAGGTCGCTGCTTTCGATCAGTGAAACTTCGCCAGAGCAGCTATGACGAAATCGGAAAATTGGGACTACGATTCAAGGAACCAATCAAGTTATTCCCCTCCTGGTCGGCGGTAGGAGAGGACAGCTGAAGCAAATAGAAGACTGGTTATTCCAGGAGGAGTTATTAATATTTCTCAACGAGTACAAAACGGATATTGGGCCGTTCCCCAGATTGTACATGTGAGTGGATTGAGAAATAGAGTCTATGAGAATATGAGCTATTGAGGAGCAAAGTGGTCCAAAAAAGGTCAACATTTTAGATAAAACAAACTATTGTCGCAGGTACTCGCACGACTACAACAAATTCCGTGTCAGTTCGACAGAGATGAAGCTGATTCAGAGGGACGGCGTCTGTGAGAATGAGAACAACGACAAAGGAAGGAGCACATGTTACATTGAGGTCACCCCTTCCCCTTCCCTCGCTTTTTGTGTACTTTCTCCCTGATATTTCGAGAGATCCGTTTGCTATCACATTACACCACAGGTGGAAAAGTAAGCGGGGAGCTTTGGAAGTTGCCTGGGCGGAAACATTCGTTCATGCGTCAAATCCCATTTAACGGAGAGATATGGACGGGATCAATTTCTTCTTTCTCAGAAATGGATAGAACAACATCTCGAGGGCAAACTCAACTGCACGTATCCGTATATGGATATGCTGCGGCAGACTACGGTAATGGCGATAATGGGAACCACTTCCCTCTTCTTTTCTAGTTTCCACCCTGTGAACCGCACGTCATCCTACGCAATTACTCGGCTTCAGTGCAATCGGAGGGATACGATGCACACGATGTGAGATTATGATCAAGTTGTTATTAGATTTCGGCGAAATTAGAGATCGAGAGATAGAGATAATAGGTCACTGAGACGTTATCTAGCCAGCAACAAATAGAAAAACTGAGTGGGTGTTGCATACGACGTCCCTAATTCGAATTTCGAAATCAGAGGAAAACTGTCTACTGACTGAAATAGCGGCAGCGAAAGAATGCTTCGGCTCAATGGGTCTCAACCTCAGGAATGTCACCTTTTGCAGTGCACCCTGGCGTGTAATCGTACCGAGTACAACATCCAGATTGAGCGAACCAAGAGCAACTTCTCCAGTCAACCATACAAGTAAGTCAGTCTAAGGTAACCTTTGCAAATGCAAGCTTAGATATCGTGCTGACATCAACTACAACGATCTGCAGTACCAGTTAATAGAAGAAGTAACGACAATCTCATTTTTGGGACTGGTTGGTAAATTGGATCGAACTGTTCTGATTCGGTTCCATTCAGGTAGCCCAATTAGGCGGACAACTAGGTCTGTTTCTGGGTAGTTCGATCATAGATCTCATTCAACTGGCACTCATTTTGTCAATCATCGTGGGCAGGTCAGTTGTCTCTCCTCTTCCAATCTCACCCAATCACTCAAAGGTACGCCCGAGGAGCAGTCTATGCTATTCCCTCCAAATCAACCAATCCAACTATTCATGTTATGCCCAGTTAATCACACACGAGTTCATTGTTCACACTTACTATTACGAAAACGAAACGGAATAAATGAGTAATACGAAACGAGAGAAGTTGAGGGGGAGAGAAGTGAGAGGAATGATGGGAAGAGCAAAACCTATCAATCCAATTGTTTAGATTAGAAAAGATCGAGTGAAGAGAACGAGATAGAGGGCAGTGAGAAAACAGCACATCTCTACTCTCCAGATGAAGACGTTTCGCTTCCATCCACGAGTTCGGATGTCGCCTGAGAGAAAGATCTGTTGAGGTCTCTCCCTTCCACCTGCTCTCTCGTTGTGTATGAATAGCTTGTCAAAATGGGAAAACGAATCATGATATGATTCACTGAGTCGAAACATACCCAATTCCTTGACAAATGTGGCCATGAATCCAGGGAATGGGTTGAAGGGAATCAAGTTGTAGGCCTTCGAGTACCTGGAAAGACAGATGTTCTTCATGATCATCCATCTCATTTCTCACGTGTCAGTCAGGTAATTCTGGACGGATTGGATGGTGCTTCCAATGCAGAGGAGCACATGGAAGCAGAAGATGAAGGCAGTCAACATGACGGAATATCCGTGGAATTTCACTGAAAAGAAGTGATTTTTAATGCGTTCTTGTTCTGAAATAAACTTACTCGCCCGAGGCACATCGAATACTGAAACGGGGCAAATAACAGTGAATTCCCCGATGAAAAGCATATGAGGAAACAGTGTGAATGCGTTGAGAACGGCAGCATAATGGATCTGAATGGGAGCTATTGTACTGAGACGGGGAAAGGGAGCGAACATCCTTGATCAGGAGAGAAATTATTGAGATGGTAGTGGCAGAGACGAGAGGGAGTGCGATGGTAACGAAGTACGTGGCACTGTGCCGTTGGTAGAAGATGTACATGTTGTAGATGGACCTGGATGAATTTCTTGATAACAACCTGTAAATATGTCTTACCAGGTCTTTGCGGCCACTTTTCCAGTGATCGGCTCGAGATCGTCCGTCTCGCCATATCGATAGAACGAAATGTTATTAGACGCTCGATTAATGGTGAAATCACCGCTCACGAGCTTCTGAGTTTCGTTCGACCAACCTGAAAGTATGTTGTTGATCGACAGCAAAAGTGCATGGCATTTATGTTTCGCTTGCAACTCACTGAGGAACATGGTGGGCGGCATTCCTCTGTAGACGTTGAGCTTCACTTCGCGAATTTTCCTAGGCGAGAAGATGCGGACTCCACCTGAAAAAAAGACAAAATAAAACATTGAGAGGCCAACTTCCAGATGTAAACTGAGCATGGAAGTACGGCGATGAACTTACAATGGTGACTGTCGTAAGGATAATCGGAGAAGTCCATCATGCATCCAACCTTGATCGAGAATGTCGGGTATGTCTCAACCTTGGCCTACGAGTATCTTAGTCATATCTGGTTCATTGTTAGTTACTACCTTAGTGTATGTTTTTCCATCGAAAGTGTACGTTTGAACGGTGATGTGCGCATTCCGATTGATGTCGTGAGCGGAGTATATTCCGTTGATGCTGAACGATTGGGTGACTTTTTTTTTATATATTTCAGATAAATAATGGAGATAGGTATGAGTCAATTTACCTATTCGTGACGCGAACTTCAGGGATCCAGAGTTGCCATTTCTTCACGTTTGTAGTGGTGACGCCATCGTAGTCCTTCGGATCCCACTTGAGAAACTCGTCGAACCAGCTCTGAAGGGTGATCGAAAATTGCCTCGCAGCAAATGTAAACAACATCACTGCCAACGAGATATCTAAACTTGCATGATCTTAGCTTAAGAGACCGGCTAGGTAAGATTCCAGGATAGGCCGGACATCGACATCTCAGATCCCCACCAAAACAACTTTGGGGATACCCCCA
Source organism: Pristionchus maxplancki (assembly GCA_900490775.1). Lineage (NCBI taxonomy): Eukaryota > Metazoa > Nematoda > Chromadorea > Rhabditida > Neodiplogasteridae > Pristionchus > Pristionchus maxplancki. The sequence continues at coordinate 160,913 of LS573050.1, read as the reverse complement.
TGGGTCCTCAACATCAAATGGGTCATTATATGGCCATATCTAATTTAGCCAAAAAGGGGCGGGGCTTCAAACTTTAAAATTGAAAAATTCATAATAAAAAAATGGTGCGACCT
>LS573050.1:81745-158093 GCA_900490775.1 Pristionchus maxplancki | reverse complement strand
CCTAGGTCGCACCATTTTTTTATTATGAATTTTTCAATTTTAAAGTTTGAAGCCCCGCCCCTTTTTGGCTAAATTAGATATGGCCATATAATGACTCATTTGGTGTTAAGGACCCTTGGGGGTATCCCCAAAGTTGTTTTGGTGGGGATCTGAGATGTCGATGTCCGGCCATAGCGGTTGAACCCTCGAATCTTACCTAACCGGTCTCTTAACAGACTCTTCCCGTGAATCTCGTCATTAGGAATAAATTAGGTCTCCGAAATTTCACTAATGGTAGAAGAACCATTCACAAACGAAGCTGGTTCATCGTTTGTTTACATTATACCGTCACTACCATCGATCGATCGGTATCAGCTTCACCAACGAGAGATATTTCGAAACGTTATTTGAAATTTCTAAAGTGCATTATTTTATATTTTTTTTGAAAATTACGTTATCCAGAACATTTTTGGGGTATTGATCGGTCTCACCATGTACATGTGTCCATGCACCTGCATCGTTTGTTCCTTCTGGTTGAATGAGACGTGAGTGACGTGGAGATGGAGATCCACTTCAGTTGACGTATCGGGGTCTTTCACCGGACGGTTGTTTCTGCAAGTAAAGTTACAGCCTTGCTTCGGGGAATAATCGAAAACCTGTTGTAGTTCTTGAAAATGTCCAGTTGCAGCTTGGTCTGCGCATCGGCATAAGTGTTGTTGAATTGAGCTCAAAATCGAATCTTGATCTTTGATCTTTGGGGATACCTAAGTCGTTACCTTCATCACTATCGTCGTCAGGATTCGGAATTATTGGTTCGCCCTCGTCTTCGGCGAGAATCGGAAGTGGGACGACCAGGAACACTCCGAGAAGACAGAGGAGCCCCTTCATTCCAGGTATCTGCCGTCGACTGAAGAGGGAGGAATGAGCGAGCCTGCAGCTACTGACAGTTTACATTACAGGTAGAGGGGACTCTCCTCTCCTTCGTCTCTCCATTTCCCATCCTCTCTCGTCTCTTCCCCCCTGCGCAGTTCTCTCCATAGTATAAACGATTGTGGGACTTTGACGAAACGTGGGAGTAACGGGTCGATCGATAAACGTTCCGAGGGTAGATCAGTCTGGTGGGATCTCCATACCTTGATCTTCCGATATTCTGTCATTCTACTGGTACAATGGGCAGATGGTGCCTTGATTTATTTATTACTCGGTAGATCTCTCTAGTTCACGCCGAGCAACTGTTCTCGCTGAGAGGAGACGCGAGGAGTGAGACAAAAAGAAGAGGAAAGAAGAGATACGAACATCTCAGTCATGATCTACCCGCTTTTACTCGCTCTCCTTCCCCTCGTTGACTCTGCAGCTCCACCAATAGCCAATATAAGAAGGGTTTCTTACACTTTCCGAGTGACTGGAGCAATAAAATGCACGTTCAAGAAACACCAGAAGACGTGGATCAACATCTCCCTCTATGAGGTGAGAATTCGTTGTTGATTTCATGATTTAGACTGAGAAGAAATCATCAGGATGATCCATGGACACCAATTCACACTCACGACGAGTTGATTGACTATAGAAACTATCTAATTCCATGGTCAGCAATATTTTCGCCCAACTTCCATTAATATGCGACCATTCAAGGTACCAGTCTGCTCGTCTTTCCCTCGGTGGTAGACTCGAAGATACTCCCTTCGATGACGCCGTCGAGCCGTATCTTCATGTGCGAACGAATTGCACCCCCAGAGGATGGGTCGAAGACGTACGTCCATCTGTTTTTCTACTTTTATTCCTTTTCTGAAGGAAGGCAATGTGAAAATTGTGTAGAGTTTGTATATTGTTCTGCCCCTTCGGATTTATTGAGAAGAGGATTTGATTTCCATTTAGTTTCAAAGTAATCCGAGCCATTCCTAGACACCCGATGAAGATGGGAAGTTCCGCTTTGTGCGGTCTGCTCTCAAGTACTCATTAGTCGCTCCCAGACAAGTGCGCCAAACACGCAAAAACAATGGGATTCGCTCCATAAAAAACCAGTGTCTCCCTTTTCAGTTGTGTCTGGAGCTCCCATCAGTCAGAGATCATTCTTCCCTACACGTCGGAATGATCGAAGCACCTGAATTTGCCCCTCTGAAGACTGTTCCTTGTAAGAAGTATTGGGGAGGAGACCATGCTTGATGTGATTGAAGGCTGGATTCGTTAGACTGATACATGTCTGAATCAAACTTCACTGTAGATATTACTTGTGGAATAAGTTGTTATAGTTGTAGAAAGGCATAATCTTCTGTTCCGATGATTATTCTGATTGCTTGTCATGCTTAGAAAATTTTATGACATCCCTACAGATTCATTCGAGAATAAGCAAGAGCGAATAAATAAAACAATTTGTAAGAGGCGCGTCAAGTGATTACTAATGGATGGAATATTGACTGGAAAGGGAAGGGAAAGCAATGGGGGTCGAAAGCAGGGGTGTTCTCTCTCCGAAAGCAGTTATATAAGAGAACTCGACGGTTCGATTCTTGAGCTTCTTCCTCATTCTTCCCTTTTTGTGACCGTTAGTATGGGAAGGGTGAGACCTCGTGAAGGCCGAGACGAAGATGGAAAGAAAGAAGAAAAGAAGGACAGAAGTGACCAGATTCGAGTGGGCTTGTTACCTAGTGGAGAGGGGAGAAGGAAGCATTCCTATCTGTGCCCATGGGTAAAACTAACATGTAATAGACTGTCGTATCAGCCAACGAGAAAGATAACTAATGAGAGGGAACAGAAATGGAGAGAGGAGACGAATCGTCGCATACTTCCTATCTACCGTGTATTCATACAGAAACGGGTACCTAATTAGAAACTGAAAAAGTGCACCGGAGAAATGAAAACAAGCTTAGTTGGTGCAAACACGGGAACTTTGTAGAGAGAAACCAGAGCGGGGGAAAGGGTAACGGGGAAATTATTAAGGGAGAAATTGGCACAGGGTGACAAGTGAAAAACAATAAAAACGGAACAGACAAATGCTGAAACACAAAGAGAAGAGCTAAGGGTAGGTGAAGGGAATTGATGACTAGTGTATTGCATTGTGATTGTGATTGTGAGGGAGTAAGAGATTGACGCCGTTTCAATCCGATCGCATCGGATAGAATTCAAAGAGAGAGTCGAGAGAAAGTTGTGAATTTGTGTCTTTGGCGCGAACGATGGGGGGGCTGAGGTTTGCAGTGGATTGGTGGAGTCGCAAGAATCGGTTGGTTGCAGTCGTGTGTTGTGTACTCTAGAAGAGGAAGAAAGGCAGGAGGCTAGAAGCGACGATGGGCTGAGGAATATACACTGTACAAGCGGGTGAATAATACTGTGAACAGGCGGGAGAAATGGCAAACTAGGTTGAGGCAGCAGCTGCGGGGGCTGCAACAGCTGCAGTATCGATGGGGAGGTCCTCCTTCTTCAGTGTTCCGTTCAGAGCCAGAAGGCGGATATCATTCATTGTCTTCTGACGGACCTCTCTGATCTTCATCTTCACTGAAGCAACGTCGGGGAACAGATCAGCATGAGCCTCTTGGAAGATAGCGATGTCGACAGCTGGAAGGATTTTATTAGTCGTGTTTCGAAAATTTCGAAAAACTTTTACAAATAAAACGTACGTCCAGGAAACAATCCAGTCTCCGCCAGCATCATTCGAATGAATTCTCTCTTCTTCTCTAGAACACGACGAACGGATCCATTGCAGTCAATATCCAATTTCTCCGCCTGGAAAATATAGAATTGTCATAATTTGCTTAGAATAACGATAAAATGCTCTCACCAACAACATCGCTCCCACATTTCCGTAGTTGAAATTGAAGACAGTCTCATCCGTAGGATTGGCAGTCTCGGGAGGAGTTCGCATGGTAGCGATGGGAGTGGATGGAAGAGAATGGGAAACCATCCCAGCCGGATTGAATTCGGGAAGTTCAGCGAACTTTCGATTGAATTCAATCGAGTTCATGAAATCTCCGGCACTCGGAGCTTCCATTCGAATCCGCTTCGGTTTCGTCTAAAGTCAAAGTTTGTTTGGGAAGGGTGGAGGCACTTCAACACTCCATTCAAAGAATCCCGGAATGGATCGAATTTCGCATATTGTTTACTTCATAATGCGATTGAAGCCCGTTTTTAGTGCGAAAAGCGTCGTTACCCGATTACACTTTCGAATCTCCCAGACTATCAGTTTGAGTTCAAACCGAGATATGATCAATTGGCTGTGTGCCAAATGACCCTGCGGTGCAGGCAACGAGCGAGAGAGCGTGCGAAATGGAGAGAGCGCGTCCAATATACCCTCTGGCTAAGGTGACTCTCTCTCGCTTCGTGCCTGTCCCCCTTTAATGCGCAACGCGACCGCAACGCGTGAGACATCAGGAAACATCTTAAATACCTCCGAGATGGTATCGATCGATTGCGAAGCTCTTCTAGTCAATCCTCGCTGTGCAGGCGTAGGCATCAACTTGAACTCCCTAAAATATGGAAAGATTGAAAAAGAACGGTTCCGGAAAGACTCACGTAGGGAAGGGTTCCATCCGGATCTGTTGTGTTCGAGCGAAGGCTGAGCGAGAGAGATCATCAAAAGTCGGAGGAGAAGTCCACGAAGGCTGAAACGGAACGGAGATGAGACGGATTGGGAATGGGGTAGAGGAGATAAGGGAAGTGGTTTTCAGAATGTCTCACTGTATCATGAAAGGATCTTTAGTATACAGCATGGAATCATCCAAAACAACACTTATTTTCTCTATTCAACTAATGATAAATATTGTACCTCGGAGATGGGAATGGGACTTGCGAGCATGGGTGAAGTGCAGACGAATGGAGATATTGATGAGGTCGAGAGATTGGATGGAAGAGAAGAATCACTCATGGTAGAACTCGGAGTGGGAAAGAGACTGCAAGAGTATGATGATGGATTGAAAATGGAGCCAACTACCTCGGTGTCTTCGGACTGGTCGAAGATGTAGATGAGAGAAGTGTCCCAGGTGATAGAAGAGTGGATTGAGGAGTAGATGAAGGACGTAAGTCGAGATGAGACTGAGAAGAGGATGAGAGGGAGTGATTAGGGGCGGGACTTACTAGATTGGTTAGGGCTGAATTAGGAGAGGAGAAGGAGAAATGAGAGGGCATTGAGGGCGAGTAGAGAGGAGAATGGAGAAGGGAAGCGATAGAGGTCGATGACGATTGGAGAAGAGAAGAAGAATGGAAGAACTGAGATTGGAATCATGACTAGAACATATCATTGAGTTCAATGGAGTGAACATGGGGACTGCCATACGACTCCCTCTCTATCTCATGGGAGAGATGAGGAGGAATGAGGTTAGACGGAGTCAATGACTTACAGATTGAGGAATGAGTGACGATAGATGAGATGAGAGAAGTGGTGAAGGGGAGAGTCTGAGATATCTGATATCAGAGAGAACGTCGAGACTAGGGATTCACCTCATTGGGTTAGACACATCGAGAGAACGAGATTCGCACTTTGGTTGGGGATTCTGAAAGGAAGGGAATTAATTTTTAGTAGAAAACATCTAAAAACTAGTATTTCTGAATCGAATTTAGCATTAAATTATAAACAGGACAGGAATGAGAGAATTGCTTACAGTGGGTGTACAGAAGGTTGGTTTCTTCTCCTTCTCTCCTCCCTTCGAAGTCCATCTCCAATCGGGAAAAGCCCGTTGATGGGCTTCCTTCACTTGGGCAGCCAACTCATGGTACTCCTGCTTTTGCTGCAAAGATACCCTAGGGCAAGAAGAAAAATATAAGGTTTACCTCGGGTCCAAGAGCGTACCACCACTCTCCCAGAATCTTCGAAACCGTTCTGTTATCTCTACTCGGGTACTTGGCATGGACTAGAGGTCGATGACGTTTGGAGAAGATCATGAATGCGTTCATCGGTCGACGGATGTGTATCTGCAGTGAAAGTCATCCTTCCGATCGCTGTTCGCTCTCTTACCTTGTCATCCTTCTTACTCTCCGTCGTCTTTTTCTTCTCATCTTCTCGTCCCTCATTCATCATTTTGAGATAAGCCTGAGAACATGAACTTTGTCGATTCGTCCATCCGGGATTTCGTACCTCCACAGATATCTTCGAAGCCTCAGTTGGAAGATGTGTTCCGATTTCATCTGAGAGATAGTTTTGATAATCCCTCCCCCTTTCTCGTCTCACCCTTGACATCCTTCCTCTCATTATGCCCATTGGTTCCAGGTACAGTCACTCCTCCATCTCTTCCTCCTCCACTCTCTTCTCTCCTCTCTCCCTCTCTCTTTCCCTCTCTCTCCCCTCCTCTTCCTCCATTCTCTCCTCTTCCTCCTCCTTCTTCATCGTCACTTTCGTAGTTTCTGCTCATCTTCCGACAGCGTTCTCAAATGGATTAGGAGATCAGACATTAATATTCAAAAATAGAATTGCACTCCGTTCTCTAAGTCTACAGAGTAAGAAGGAAGATTCAAGAGGATGTATGAAGATCATGATTAGCAGTTACATACCATTCGGATCCACGACCTCTCCCTCCTCCTCTTCCTTCTCCTCATCCTTATCGATTCGAGGAGCCGCCAACGACTGCATCGACTGCGACAGAATACTCTGAATACCGTAATCATACATAATTAGTGAAATCGAGAACTGACCTGAAGGTTAGCCTGAGGATTTCCTCCTGTCAGATTTGATGCTGAAGCGTTTGCAATGGCTGATCGGATCAGGGAGTCGACCAGAGTCGCTGGAAAATAAATAAAAATGAATTTATAGATTATTTTTAATTGTCTCACCCTGATTGCCTTGCATTCCCATCTGCTGTCCTCCCTGCAATCCGAATGGAATCATCGCCCTCATCTGCGTCAGAGTATTCATCGTCCTCGTCGCTTCTCCAGAAGAAGGAGCGCCGTTGCCGCCGTTGTTCATCGCTGCTTGAAGAGCCTGTGAGTGGGGAATTATATTCAAAGATGATAATTAATCAGGAAAGTACAATATTAGTTACGAGAGGAAAGAGGTAACATCTTCCTACATAAGGGGACGGGAATGAGGAGGGGAGTGATGTAATGTCTAGGAGCCGAGGTTATGAAGTCAAGGTTATTGTTCGACAAGTTTTTGTAAGATGTTATTCGATGTTAGTGCGTCAATTTTCTAATTTTGTCATAGGCGACGGCACGTAGTAGACTGCCGTAGATAGGAATGGGTACACTGAGAGATCAGTAGGTCAACTGTTGCAGTCCGTAGAACAATATTGTGCAGTTGGTCATATCAAAGCTAATTAGAACTATAGTATTCAAAGCAAGCAACGAACTACGGTAGGCGTTTGTCACGTATGCTTGGGCACCAATGAAGCTCAACCAAAGTTCATCAGCGGTACGGTAGGTCACGGGATACCGATGACACACCAAGAAAGGCACAAATATGTCTGATGAGGTGGGCAACTTCCTAACAAGCTCAATGGACTCCCACGCTAGGAAGATAACGATGTAGGGAGACATCACGAACCCAATAAGCACCCTCCCGACTAAGTGTCCAATAATGGAACTTCGCAGAAACGTTGAAAGACAATAATAAGTCCAGTGGCCTAAGGAGCCTTTCAATGAGGGACACGAGATATAATTTCGAAATAATGTAAAAATCCGGGGGCGCGATGAAAAGGTTAGCCCCGCCCCTTTCCATTCTTCTCACTTGTTGTGCAGCCGCGAGTTGTTGCTGATGCTGCATTAGTGGAATGAAAGGGTTGATGGGCGTGGGCCGAGTGAGCTGCAATAACAAAATTATAGAAAAATCTCTCATTCCTCATCTTTTATGGATCGTTTTTCAAATTTTTTTAAAAGATATTTACAATAGAGAATACGTGAACGCCGTCGGATTGAGATGAGATTAGTACCTGCTGTTGTTGTTGTTGCTGCTGCAGCTGCATAATTTGTTGCTGCAGTAGCTGCAAAGGCAGAGATCAAAAGACCAAGAGGTGAGGTGATAAACAAACCGCGTTGACGTTGAACGGTTCGGAGGATGCAGGTGGGGGTCCGTCCATGGAGAGATGGCGAGAGGGAAGGGAAGGGATCTTAGCCTGCTGTGCCATCAGCGTAGACGAGGTCATCTGGTTGAATACAGCGGGAGCTGATTGGGGGACATCTCGGAATAGCGAAGAGGTCGACGCTCCGCCTACAATGGAGAACCATTCCCTTCTTCTTCTGAATCAGAAGAGCGAGAGCTGAATCAGCGGCTTAGAGAGGCAAGAAGAAGACTACTGTAGTCAGCGACAAGCGAAAGGTCGAACCTGCTCGAGATTGCATATGAGCGAGGGATGAAGGTTGGGTCATTCCAGAATCTTCGACTCTATCGTCGGAATCGTCGAGTGCAGTGGAGGACCACTCCATCGAGTGAGCAAATCCTACAGAGACCACAGTACATCCCCCTACCGCATGGACAAAAAACTGTTCTCGTAGTGATCTCTATCTCTCACCTGTGGAGGGAGAGGCCGATGAAGTACTCTCGTTGTGGCCCGGCTTACTCTTCAGGGAAAGATGCCGAGAGCAAAATCCACGACGTTGCGATTCCTACGAATATTGAAATGTTGCGATGAAGGGGAAGTTCTCAACGAGGAAAAAACGCATATATTGCATGCAAGATTGAACTATTAGCCCAAGTGCACATATGAAACGTTTGATTGAGCCTGTGAATTGAGACTGAGTAAATACTAGGAAAAGAGGAGGATATTGCGCGTAGCATTAAGATTTTTGCTTCGCACAATAAGAGTGAGAAAAATTAGAAGTTAGCAGGGAAAAGGAAGAAGAATGTCGACGGGAGAGGGGAAATGCTATCTTAGCATGGCTAGAAGAAACAACAGACCAGAAGCGATTGGAATGAATGGGACAGTTTGGCATTTAGCCTCCCAATCGGAAGCGAACGGGAGAAAGATTGTAGAGGGAAGAGGAATGATTGGATGATAGAAGGAGAGGAGAGAGGTGAGTGAGTACATTCGAATAGTCGATGCGAAACAAGAGAGAGTAGAACGAAATCGGTGATCCGATTCAATGAAACAAGAGGAAGAAAGGTATTTCCCACCTTATTGCATCCCTCCTTGCTACACAATCTCCTCCATTGCTTCCCATTGTACTTCTTCCGAATTCCCCCAGGAGTCGTCACTATCTCTCCCTTTCGATATCGCTGAAAGATATGATTATGTGAGCCTCCATCCGTGTTACCTACCTGTACGGAACTCGCTGGAAAAGGCGCTGTTTGTGAATCGTCCTCGAGGTTTTGGAGATCTACCAGACCAGAATTTGGGAAGAGCAGAGCTCGACTACCGACTGATGGAGGAAGACGAAGGCCGGAACTGTAGAATTTATGTTTTTATGAAAAAATAACGTAATGTCTTCAGAAATTCATGAATTTCACGTGTTCATCATCGTATTCATGAAAATTTCACTTCCGAGAGCGATGTTTTCGAGTGCATGTGATCAATTACCGGAGAGTGAAATCCGCTCACTAATTCGGGAAATAACAACTTTTTGCGACATTTTTTCACATAACCTGGAGAGTTTTCGAAGAAGGAATGGAGATGGGGAAAGGGGAAGGAAAGGAGGGGAACTCACGCGTCTCTAGAGGGTAATCCAATCAATTGTAGCGATGAAGAGGAAGGAGCAGAAGATGATGAGGGACCGACTTCGGATTGGGCCTGAACGAGGGTGGAATCAGATAAGGAATCCAACTTTTGAGGAGCTTTCAGTTCTCTATGCGCAGTTTCAGTGAATGTACGTGAGAAATGACAAGTTTTTTGAACATATCAGTATGAGTGTAGGGTGATGAGCAAGACTGTCTGGGTAGAACACTCAAAGGTCAACTCTACAAGTGCCACCATCCCGCCAAACCCTTTGAACGCTCTCTGCACGAGTACGGTAATCGACATGAACAGATTAGAGTGATCTAATTGGACAGGTTGACTCACAAGGGGCCCATCCCTCGATTCCTCCTCCTCGTCCATACTCACTCCTGCAGAACTCTTCTTCGAACCACCAGCCTCGACTCTGAAAAATTGAACTATAATCTAGATTTCACTTTTATCGGTCTAGACGTTTCAAGCAATGTTCAGTTCGACAGTAGTGCAATTATTCTCATCCATCTCGTGTATCTCAAAAGTCTGAGAGCCTTTAGCTTTACGTGATGGATGATTGCAGGGAACAAGGTTTTTGCCTCAAGCACGAACTCAGATAGATGCCTTCTCCCTTGGGTGAGATGTTGCAATTGTTGGTTTCGGAGTGAGAGAAGGATCTGAAGCTGGTCAGCCGGTAGTCGTTGACCTGAAGTGCAAATTACTACTTTCATCAACTTCCGATTACATGGCCTACGCCAACGATTACAGATAATACAAGACGTCGACAATATATTCGAATAAAACAATTTCTCACCCAGTGCAGTCACTACATCAGTCAGCGATGGAATCTGAGCTGGCTGCAGAACTACTGGAGATTCCTCCCCACTGCAACAAAATCAATTTATAATTGATTGAATTCTTCAAAACAAATAATGGAAAAATAAGACTTTGTATGTGCGAAAAAGAACAGTTCTGCACTACCAAGATTTCTTTCGTAGTGATGTAGTCAGAATTGAATTAGAAGCTCACGCTCTCGCTTCGACTTCAGCAAACCAGGGCGCCCTCAGCAATCGAATACTCGCTCGTGGCTTCGTCTCGATTTCTCTGTGAATTGTGTCGATCCGACGAACCTCAAAGAGTACAATCTAATCTCGCCTTCGTCCCTCCATCTCAACTAACCTTGTAAGAGAAAGTCGTTGCGTTAATCGAGACGAGCTCTGCCCTTCCGAATACATCATGGCCGGCCTGGACTCGGACGAGAACCAGAGAGGATGTTTTGATCTGGAAGGCCCTGATTGTAGTTTACAAATCGTTCACTATACTAGGCGGAAGAGGCACCCAACAGGATGTAGATATCATGTCGCATGCGCGAGATCTCACTCTACATTATTGACGTTGGTCGTTGATGTCCAAGTAAAATGACGCAATAATCTGACCTCATTCGGACTCGGTACTGAATCGGCAACGATCTCAGCGCTTTTATCATCGGCAAGAGCGTCGTCGATGCGCCTCTCCATCCCTCGATCCGTCTGAAATGTACCAGTTATTCATTTAGTAATTATTGTCTCTCAAGTGCGTCTTCAAAAATATCGAATAACTCACTCGGACAAGGACATCGGTGCTATTTTCGACATCTCGAATAATCCCGGGGAGATATTGCGAGCTGGTGGGTGCGCTTCGAACGAGTACTCGAGTTCCTCGCCAATCGAGAAGATCAATTCGGGAGGGATCTTCGGGAGAGGGTGGTTGCTCGGGGACTGAAGATCAAAGTATTAGTACAAACTTGAGTGCTTCAATCGAACTCGAGTATATTTTGATTGGTCAAACAGAGGTGATGTCATGGAATGAAAGAAGTTGAGTGGCTTAGACAATGGAAGGAAATGAGTAAGGAACGAACTCGCGAAAGACTGCTGGATGGAATGCTGTTGAGGTGGTGGAGGAGGTGGAGGAGGAGGCAATCGAAGGGACTGAATCATCATTTTATTGATTGTATTTTTTTGGATTATTTTGTACTTTTGAAACTGACTTTGAGAAATTCTGCGTGCTGATTGATGACATGGGGCGAGGAAACGGAAGGAAAGCGGAAAGCGGAAGGTTCGATGGGAGGAAGAAGGGAGGAAGTTGAAGTCATAGAGTGATCACCTACAAAGGATGTAGACCATGAGAATCAAGCGCAATACTGCGTGTAAGTAGGAGAAGGGATGAGTTTCAGTGTCGAAAGTAAGTGAGTATCATATTTCTGCTAACTACTACACACTAAGCAGCAGTACAACGATGTAATATGAATCAGTCTTACGACTCGTTGAGGCGGTAGGCTCATCTACTGCATTTCGCGAAGTCGACTGAGTGGGGTGACAGTATCCCTAAATGGCGGCTAATCTGACATTTGCAGGAGCAATTCCGCTTACCTGATCAGAGTTTTCTTCCATGAACGTGTTAGAGTGGAACGAATAGAGAGATCCTGAGATCAAAGGTCAATTATTAAAGGAAAATCATCAATCTGGTCAAAACCGTAGAATTTTGTATTCAAAATTGCGCAAATTCAATTTCTTTGCCAACACGAATGACCTTTCCGATAATTTCTGAGAATCAGGATAGGAGAGATAACTCACAGTTGGATTCTCGCTCGGCATCGGTACCTATGGTGGAATGTCGTTGTCGAGAGTGGATGGGAATCAGAGAGATGACATGCGAAGACCAACGGTAGTCTTCTCGTGAATGAAAGGGAGAAAGAGTGGAAGGACTGAATGTGTCAGATTGGTACGAGTGATTAATTCAGCCGAGAAAGAACAAGAGAAACATCAGAGGCGAGCCGGTAAATGATCTTAATGAGTAAATGATACGGTATGAATCAGAAAGAAGTGCCACCCTACCACCTGCCACTCTTCTTCTTCTTTCTTCTCTATTCAAGTCAACACGTTCGATAGATAGTACACAAATCGTTCGAGAAAATGTGTGAAATGCGATTTGTCATGCTCGAATTGAATCCTGGGAGTGAAAGGAAAGGGTAGAGATAGGGTAGGAAGAGATGAGGCAGAGCACTGTGCGATTGCGAAGAGAGAAGGGCAAAGGAGGAGAGGAGGAGGGAGGAGATGGGGGAGGGGACGACGTAATAGCCCTGATCGCCCCTGCCGTTCACGTTGATTTGTACTCTATAAGCTGTGACAATGGGGCGAGTGGACTGAAAAACAGAGGGCGAACAATCGTGGATTAGGTGTGGAAGGTTGGAGGAGGAGGGGAGGGGAGGAGAGGTTGGGGGAGGTGGGGGAGAGGTGGAGGAGAGACATGCTGAGATCGTGTGAGAGAACGGCTGAGAGATGACGATAGAGCGAACGGGTGTGGAGGGGGAGAGGGAAGGGGAAGGCGGTATATGGTTTGAGAGTGGAGAAAGAAACAAGCTCGAGTTCAAGGCCCTTTTTATGCACTTCTTGTACACATACACACACCCGCATGAGCATTCCCTCTCACTCGAGATGGAATGCCTTTCTCTCGTTGATCCAGAGACTTATTCCCTTCTGCCCTCTGAATCACCAGTAGTTTTCGACGTGAGAAGATGAGATGGACCGAGGGGAGGAGAAGGAACATACTCGTCCTCGCTTCTCGGTTCTATTCTCATCACTCTTCGCTTCTCTCTCGGGAGTCTCCGAAGGAAGAAGAAGAAGGAGGAGGAGAGAATGTGATGGGGGAGAGGAGATAAGAAGGAGGAGTAAGGACATCAACGATGGGTGTCCCTTAGAGGGAGATGGGTGTGTCCACTACCACTCCCATGCTGCGCGCATTTGTTATGTCGAACGGTGAGAGTGGTGATCGAGAGAGGGGAAGGAGAGCAGCTTCTCAGAATACTCAAGAGAGGGGATAGTTGCAAAGAGAGAAGGGGGAACGGGGGCGGAAACGGTTTAGAGATACGGGAAGAGTAGTGCAATCAGAAGGAGTGAGTGATACGTGAACCCATGGGATTAGCCAGCGAAAGAAGTCGATGGTCCCTCTCAATGCACTATGCTACAACTAGAGAGATTAGTGGGACGAAGATCAGACGTCAGTTGATTGTAGGGGCCAGGATGGGGTATTCAACTCACTACGAGGGAGTACGGTAGTGAGTGATACAAGTAGGAAGGAGAGAGGAGAAGGAAAGGAAGGGAGGAGGATTCTCAATCGTAGAATGAGTCAATCCGATAGACGGCGGAATGTCGACGCTACTGATAGAGAGCACTGCAGTAATGGAGATTCGAGAGAAAGAAGACGACTACCGTAATGGGAGTAAACGGTTCAGACTTGTGCAGCAGCGTACTACTCAAGGACGGGATTGGGTGTGGTTGAGAGAGATACGTGATCAGTCAATCGAAGGGAAGGAGGACTCGCAACTTCTCCCATCCAAGTTCTTTCTCACAAACTACTGAGTGAGTGTAACCAATCTGCCACAACTGTCACTCTTTTTGTGGATGCATGAAATCTCTCGCCGGCTCTCGACGAGTCCTTTGGAATGAATGGAAGACATTCTCCTCTGTTCATCCCTTACGCGAGCCCCTCATCGAAATAGACGAGAACAACCCTTTTCTTTCCTTTCTTCAGCGAGAAGGAAATTCGAGTGAGAACCACAAGACTCGAAAGAGGGGAAAGGAGGAAGAGTGGAGAGGCGCAGACCGTATTGATGTCAATTGAGTGGAGGAGAGGTCAAGTAGATCAAATGAGAAACGGATGATAAGAGAAGAGTGTAGGAGAAGGGGAAGAAGAGCACAATTAGCCTGACTAGATCATAAAAGAGAGAGTCGTCACTTGGTGAAGTTGCCCTTCAGATGAGGAGCAACCTACTATTTCTGACTCGTCTTTTTTCGTCCTCTCTCCCCACGCCGAAACCTTCCGTGACTATGGATGAAAATGGAACACGAGAGGGCATCTCTCAGATATGGGAAGAGGACTCCAACCTCGAATTTGATGAATGCCTCAACGTAATGCAAGCGCAAACAGTAGTGGGAAGGGAGGGAGTCAGAAAGAAAAAAAGGAAGCTGCAGACCTTTTTCAGTGTTCGAAACAAGAGAGGAAGGGTGATGACAATGCAACCGAATACCCGAGCACTACTTATGCAAGAGTGACTTCTGACCGTGAAATGAGTGTAGTACGAAGAAGACTCCATTAGGTAAGAGGAGATGATGAAGGTAATCATTGAGAGAGAGAAGGAACGAATGAAGACACGAAGAAATCAGATGGTGATGAAGAAGAATGCGAACATGTGATTGAGAAAGAAGAGATTCGGGGGCTGAGATAAAGCTACGAGTGAGTGGGGTGAAAGGGGAAAAGAACAAGGGATGATTATAGAGAGAGATGATAGATGGATGGAGGAAGACTGCTGAGAAATGTCTGACTGGTGGAAGAAGAACGAGAAGAAGGAGGGACACTATAGGTCGAGGAATGATAGGAAGGAGGGAGGACGACGGATGCAACTCAATTCGATCTACTCTCCCAGCCTTCCCCCAAAAGAGATTGCACTAACGTTCCATTGATGATAGAAGAAAGCAGAGAAGTATAAGGAGGAAGGCAAGGAAGAGCTCGAAAAGGACGGGAAACGACGAAAAAAGGGGCCAAGGAGAGCGTACAAAGGAGGAGGTTCGTACTCATGGATACTTCTCAGAAAGGGGAAAGAAACAACTGGTTGATGCTCCTAGTGACTAGGCAGAGGCAGAAGTCGAGTTCGTAATCTCTTTGAGGGGCTACGACCTCTTGAAAGAAGAAGGAGAGACTAGAGGCGTTCTTCCTTCTCTCTCGGGGGCCAAAAGTGCGTGTATGTGCAGGTCTATGAATAGAGAACGTGTAGCGAGAAGTGAGTAGATGGACGGACGACCGAGCGAGAAACTACTACTACAAAGTGTAGGAGAGAAGAGAGGGGATTACTGTAGTAGGTATCAGGGGAAATGGAGTAATTGGGGGGAACGAAGACTGGAGATCAGTAGGGTTAATGAAGGAGAAGTTCTAGAGTGGGAGGGAAAAGGGCGGATTTGCAGGACATTCTTTGTGCTAATCTGTAGACATCGGACGATCGGGAGAATTCGCCATTCGGTTCAATGGGATTCCCGATCATAAAAGAGAGAGAGAGAGGGAAAGAGAAGGGGAAGAGGAGTGTAGTAGTGAACGTGAATGGATACGGATCAGAGGAAATCACGTGGAACTATCTGCACAGTTTGGAACTTCATTTCTGCCAACCGGAAACAGAAAAAAATTAGTTTCGAAATGATTCCTACGATGACGTGCATTATGAGTGGATCAGCAAGAATAATTGTAGACAGATTCGAATGATGAACGGAGAGAGGAAGAAGAAGGGATAGAGACTGGTCGCTAGTAGTCGTCCGTAATTGTGTCTCCGGAAGGTCGTGGCACCCACTAGAGCAGGGCAGAAAAAGAAGAAGACGAAGCAAGTTTGCCCTCTCTAGCGTACGCATGTCGCAATTCTCGAGGGAATTTCGAGAAAGAACGGAACAATTGGAGAGAGGAGGAGAGTCGGATCTGAGAAGAAGATAGCCCCAAGATTGAGTCCTTTTGAAGGAAAGATTCGGCGATATGGCGAAGAAGGGAAATGATCTCCTTTCTTTCGTCTCTTCACTATTCAACTACTAAGCTGTTCGTGGCCGTCTTACTCTGCAGTCACCTTAAGCCTCTCGTCCTCTTTCTGTCCCTTTTTCCATTCTTCCCATACTCTTTCCTCCCCTCCTTCCATCGTCGTAATTTATGTTTCAAGAGGAGTGTCGAGGGCACACGATGGGACGTCTTCTCTATACACTGAACGGACGACCTCTGATGACAAGAAGCTTGATTGGATGGGCACTCGAGGGGACTAGAAAGAGGAAGGATTCAGTCTGGAAGGGACTGATCTGACCATACACACCCTTGGAGAGAATGCAAACACTGATTATGTGATGGAATGAGAGGGGAGAGGATAGATTACGGTAAGAAATGGAGAAGGGCGGGATGAGTCAGAAGGAGGAACAAAGGAAAGGACACCCGAATTCATTGACTCGCACGTCCAAGAATGGATTTCCGCTGAATACTGTAACTGAGGGACCGAATTTTTTGTTGATTCTATTTTTTTCAGCAGCGCTCTAATCCACGTATGGATTTGATCTCTATGCTCACTCAAATATTTTGAAATCGATAAAACGACTACGATGAGTGAAATGAGACGTGTTTGAGCGTGATGAATTGACCACGTGTGATTATGCATCCACACCCATCTTCTCAATGGTGTAGGCGGGAAGAAAGGAAGGGGATTGTCAATCCAGAGGGGTCTGATTAGGGGTGACACGATCACACCTGACTCCCCCTCGAGTACAACGAAAAATGAGCTTCACTTGAGTGAAAAAGCGGGGTAGAGAGCGGGTGAAACAGAGAGAAAGTGAGATGATGGCAGAGGAGTTGCGGTGTTGGGAACAGCAACAGTTGCAAGGATGGCGAGAAGGGAGTGTAATCGAGGAACAACGCCCCGATCATCAGAGTGATCGATGGGAAATTCGAGGCGATTCAGAGACAGAAAACGACTGGCAGAAAAGAGCGGAGGAAGAAACGAAAGAGTATGCACAAGTGTAATGCCTGCGACTCTCAAATCAGTTACGTGAACTTGGAGAGTGAACACATGGATTGAGCCTCTCCTTCTCCCCTTTCCACTGATGAGTCGAGGAGGAAAGGGAGGAAACAGTAGTAGAAGGCGCCACTGACTCACTGAATATGAGATGGCGTATGACTCTCCACTACGGTAAAGGATAAGAGAAAGGAGATGGGAAGAGGAGTGGGGTGACTGGCATACTACTCTCAAACTCTCCACTCTCACTCGAGTATCCACAGCTGATAAGAGAGAGAATCTCCCATCGATGATGCGAAAGTATTCTGACACTTTTGCTGCGCTTATCTCACTCAGAGAGAGAGAAATGGAGAAGAGGAGGGAGGTTATGAGGGGTTGATCTTGCGAAAGTGACTGGGGCCGATTCGGTTTTACGTTCCAAGTCGTAATAGAGCGCATCGGCCATTCCGTCTCTTCCCTACATTTCGGAGGGCGACTCCACTCTATAATCCGATTGAACTAGTCTACGAATTCAAAAAAAGAGTTAGAATTGGCGTGGATCGAGAAACGCTTCTTCTCTGTTGACAATAGTGAGAGGGCGACGCATGAATGAAATAGCAAAAAGGGCGAACGGTTAGGGGCGAGGAGAGAGACTAAAGTGTTTGAACAGTTGAACCAAGTATACGTCCTTTGCGATTGTACGGGGCGAGGAGGCGAGAGGAGTACTAAACTCTCTTCTTGAGTCAATGGGGAGAAGTAAACGAACGCCTGAATCAAAAGTACTCAAAAGAAATTGATCATCAAGGTCGATTTGAGGGAGTAGAGTAGAGAGAAATGAGGAAAGAAGATGGGATCAAGACGAGTACTCAAACTGTTTGACACTCGTCTCGTGGAGTGAACGCCCTTCTCCACAAATTGACCCAGAGAAGAGACGGAATGTTGCTGAATTAGAGAGATGGGTGGGGTTGGATAAAAGATGATCCAGACCAGACTTTGTTACACATGAATGATTCTTTCGCGAGACGAGACGCGAAAATATGAATTGTTGATAATAGAATCTCGACTGAAGCTGATGGACAGACAGTACTGTCTGATGGAAGGAAGTGATGAGATGGAAGAGACTGTCGGTTCCCTTTGTGAGTAAGTCAATCTCTCTATTAGTGCACACTCCCGAGAGAAGAAAAGCTAGCAGAAATGAGTTGCATTGTATTCGTAGTTGACAAAATTACTAGAGCACAAACTAATAACAGGAAGCGAGAAAAGAGAGGCAAAGTATCACGAGAACCTGATGACGAAAGCACTTGTGATGCTTATGAGACAATAATTGATATCACGTAGACCTCATTTCTACCTGGCTTCCCACCATATGTTGACTGACGTAGAAAACAGATCAACTTCCTCGAGGAATCAACGATACTTGTACAACTCGGGATTTAGTAGTTTCAATCAGAAGCCATTTTTCGAATCTGATATTTCAGTACTGGTGTACGCGCAAAGGGCAAGTCACGTAGCTCGAGATTTTCTTATTCTAAATTGGGTTTCAGCGTTTGAATTTACGGAATTTCGCAAGACAGACATTACGGGATTTGAGAACTTCCTCAAATTCCGAAATGTCAAAGAGACAGATCCCGTAATGTTGAGAAATTATGGGAGTTTCAAAGAGACAAGATGAATCAAAGATATCTGCAAATTCCATTTTAGTTAAGTTTCTGCTCAAAAATAGTTTTGGTGCAGGAGAAATTGATATTGGTTCACGTGCAGTTGTATGGTATTCTACGCAACCACTTTGTATTGTTTTTGCATTTGCTTTTTCCATGAATCCGATCACTCCGCTACAAGATTCTCTCAGATATTTGTATGTTGTCCTTGTTTGCAGTTACAATTCTCCGAACATGCACCGAACCACAGTAATTTCGACCGAGATCTCACATCCACTCAAGTCAAGAAGAAGAAGAAAAGCAGTGAAGGGGATGGATGGGTTGTGCTGCCAAATACGACTAGTGTAAGCACTCCTCTTTCTTTTATTCTCTCTCCACCTCCACTCTTTCCAGTTTGGGACGAGAGGATCTGAGAGGGAACGAAGGGGAGGGGGAGAGTGGCAGAGAGGGTAAGAGAGCCGTACAGGGGGGGGAGCATCCTCCCTTTCCCTAACCGGTCATTCATTGACAGGTACGAGTCGGATGCTACTGCCTCTCCTTCTCTTAGCTGTGGCTGCAGGCAATGCAGAACTGCAGGGGAACAATGCGCAGATCGGATGGATGGCCGGCAAGTGGAGGAGCGAATTTTCCGGAAAGGTACCATTCTTATATTCATCAAAAATATAAATATTACTGCGTCATAAGAAATTTGTTGAAACCAATAGATGATGTAGAATCTAAGAAAAAATCTACAGTTTTGCACGCACTTCGCCCTCATGAAGTTGATTCAATGTCCCGAATGTCAAGAACTTTCGCCTGCTTTCGGATCAAGAGGTCCAATTTGGGAACGAATTGGCTTTGAAGTGTCGCGTAGTAACATTCGTCTCTATGGATCGATCTGAGATGTCACATTGTGTTTCTTTCACCGATGATTTGGAAAGAAGAACCGCGTTCCTAACTGGTTATTGAAAGAGATGAACGGATGATCGATTGATTGCAGATCTTCTGGCCTACCGTACCCACGATGACATTCGGAGAGGAATTGTACATTCTCGAGGCTCCGTCGGCGAGATCTGCTTCTCTGCAGTTCCTCAACTTCTCGTAAGCTATCATTATCATTATTCTTTTATGGGCACCAAAGCTGGTGTCATTAACGGGAAGCGATTTTTGACGAGTGGTTCCTCATTTTCCCCTAACCGATCCCCCTGCCACTCTCACTTTCCCATCTCTTCTGCTCTCTCTTACAGCAAAGAGAGAGATAGTGTGATAACCTTGCCATTCTCGTTTCTACTCCGATAGATCCAATTCGAGTAGAACGGAAGGAGAGACCTTGGAGTGGAACGACATCGATCATTCTACCCGGTTCCAAGTGATCGATCATAGGGTTGATACATATTTAGATTGATACAGCTTAGAAGCATCCAATTTTCATTCAATTAGCAACATGCAGTGATTATGGTCACACTCTTGAATGATTTGGATAAGCAAAACTGAAGCGAAACATTTCAATGTGGTTCTTGAGCCACATGGGAATCCTAATTTAATTTTTTACACATTTTATTTTGGTTTCATAAACATTTTCCTTGACATGACAATTATTGATTCGAATAGCGGTTCTAAATAAAATGGCTAGATTCCAGTGTATTGTCAGAGAATTTCTTCTTTTTTTGAAGTACCCGGTGGCGCATGCCGTAAGGCCCTTGTCTTTATATGATGCTTCCGTGGGTTCGAGTCCTGCCCGATGCAGTTCTTTTGCAAATATTTGTTTCTTTTCGAAAACTCCGAACATATAAACTTAAAAGCAAAGACTTATCCAAAAACAAAAAAAATGAAATTTTTCCATTATTTCATATAGTGTTTCACAGCTTCCATCTTCTTCCGATCGTCCTGGACCTTACATTTCGAAAAGACTGTCCTTGCAGTGCCCGTGCGTGGTCTCACTCCACCAAGGATCACTTCCACGATGAGTGGGGATTCCTCACTGTCGATGCGACGGGAAATGCCACTCTGATGACTGCAGGAAACAACGGTGAGTAAGAATATTCAGTGATGATCATTTTGACATTTACCTATCGACATAGGCTGACTCAGTTGCTGCTGAATTTCATGTGAATTATTGCCAAAGAGATTAAAAAATCAAGTTGCATTTTATTGACCATTTCCTTTCTCTCTTCCACTCTCAGTTGACACTGAATCAGAAGTGATCGACGATCTATCCTCTCCATTCAGGATTCACTACTTACGAAGTTGGAACTGTCGAGCCCAATAAGCTTGTACTTACTCTCAAGGATATCGGAAGAATTTCCTTCTCGAGAGATCTGCCCGTGGAGGATGTCAGTACTGATTCATAGAAATATTATTGCGTTATTTCAACCATAAAGATGTATAATAATTAGGATAAACTATAGAAAATAGTTTAAAAATAATAAATTGCAGCTGCGTCGCACCTTCATCCGTCACGACGACCGATACATGGAACAGGTAGGAAGGAAATGGGAAAGGGCAAAGGGCAGAGAACGGAAGGAAGAAGAAAGCTCTCTATCATGCTGAAAGAATGCTTAATGACCCTTGAACGATCTCTGAGAAATGAACTCAATCGATCCATTGCAGATTCTGGAGATGAGAACGGCAACTCATCCCAAGAGTGGATATCTCGAGCACACTCGAGTGATCTACACCAGAAAGAAGGAGTAGATCAAAGAAGATCCATTACACCATCGATACTCACTGTGTTCATCTCTTGTTCTTTCTCTCTCCCGGTAGATACCATTATGAATTGAGATACGTGTATTCAGTCGCTTGAGGGCGAATAAAGAGTACGAAAGAACTAAAGGAACACCGATAATCAGACAGAAGATCGAAATGGGAAAAAGCTTCCGATGTTAATTTCCATGTGTGATTTCTCGTGTGTGTTTCTGCCATTTAATGCGTGAATCACGGACGATTTCATAGACAATTCAATGCTGTTAGTGACTTCTCCTCTCTCTTCTATGGAGGAGAAGCGGAATTGATGATATCGAAGTTGATATCTTTTCTCAATTCCCTCTTCCTCCCTCACTGCAAATGTTGTCGTTTCCTCTCCTCAAGCTGATTCATTATAGCATTCTCTCTTTGATCGACTTCGCATTCTCTGTTCAGAAGGAGGAAGGAGATGACCGTTCCCTACACTTCCTCTGCCAATTATTGGGCGTCCATTCGCCTTCTACTTAGATGGAGAGGATCGATATGGAAGGTATGACTGTGATTCATCTGAGAACTTCCTCGCTTCTTTCTTTGCAGAGTGTCCTTCCCGAATTCACAATGTGGATTGTT
Organism: Pristionchus maxplancki; assembly: GCA_900490775.1. Lineage (NCBI taxonomy): Eukaryota > Metazoa > Nematoda > Chromadorea > Rhabditida > Neodiplogasteridae > Pristionchus > Pristionchus maxplancki. The sequence goes on along the minus strand of LS573050.1, from coordinate 136,068 downwards.
ATATATTATACTATTTTCATAACATTTATTATAGGTTATTTCAAGTGAGCATGCATACTTGCAATTGTCCTTATTCAATTTTCAGAACGAGTGAAATATTTGCCGAACGGTACAAGGTCAATACAACAACACACATAGGGAAAAATGGAACGATTCTTCATGATTACTGGATAATTTCACTCTGTCGTAGCTATGATAGTGATTATTCGATACCTCTGGTTATGCTTCTCTCCTTCTACTCGTCCAAGGCTTTTGAGAGGTGGCAATACATCTTCAATAATATCGCGTATGCTGAGAAGTGAGTTAGTCCCGAATAGATAGGCACACTTTCCTTGTTATTTTTAAATGTTGTCTTCGGCTTCAAATTATTACTGATGCAACAATATTTTGTAGTCTCGCTCTGACAGTCAACGCGTTTATCAAGGGATCCGATCGTATCGCACAACTAGCAAGACAAACTGTAATGAGACAAGCTATTCTCGCTCAGGTAGGGGATATCTTCTGGAGAAATTCATGTGAATCCTACAATGATTTTTTAAAAATATGATATTTTGAAATCAGATGTATGCAGATACTCGTCTATCGCGACATTAGCATCAGCGTTAGGAAGAGATTTCCTACGCTAGAGTGTCTGATTGATGCAGGTATCGGTCATTTCGATTTACCGAACATTATTTTTTTTCAGAATACTTGAAACCTGATGAGCTGAAAATGCTCAAAAGCAGCTTTAACCCATATAACGTATTCTCGATTCCTTTTTGTTGGATTGGCACTCTTCTGACTAAGCTGAGACAAGATGGAAACATAACTGGAGAACCAACTTACGTCAATTTGTTCACAGTCTGTCGATCATTACATTAGAAGAATCTAATCATTAATCGGTTCAAGGAGATTAAAGAGTTCCGAAAGAAACTCGAGATCGTGTATAATTACGACTGCGTTCCGATCCCTCTTGCATATCCTCAGGTTATTATCATGTTTTACTCATATCACTCATTATTATTTAGATAGTTTCGCTTGCAGTCCGTATGCATATAATAGTCAATATATTCGGAAAACTCTTCACCTTCTCAGTATGAAAATGGTTGAAATGATAAAAATTGGAGAGATAATTCAGAAAACTGAAGGAATCTGGATGCTCAACAAAAATTTCGGCCTTGTTAGCGGACCCGAAATATTCGTTTTCCTTGCATGGCTGAAAGTATTTTTTCGATATGAAATAATTATGATGTGAACATGTCCAGGTTGCTGAAATACTTGCCAATCCACTCGGAGAAGATGACGATGATCTCGAATTGAATCATATCATCGATCGGAATACATACGTTAGTTTTGAGTGTGATCCATTGACCAAAACTTAGCAAAAGACACACAAACTTCCGTTTCTCAATTATTAATCTTCGTCAAACTTGTGTAAATACAATACGTGTAAGTGGCAAAAGTTACGCTCCCGGGTGGGTTCGAACCACCGACCTTTCGGTTAACAGCCGAACGCGCTGCCGATTGCGCCACGGAAGCAGGCGAGAGCACTAGCTTTCGCATGAGAGACATACGCCCTATGGCAAAGGAAAAGCAAAGAGAGAGATGAGGTCCAGGGTTTCTCGCTCCCACACACTGGCTATCTCTAGCTCTGTCTGATAAACTGGGCTTGTGTATCGGGGAGCGTTTTCCTCCCTCTTTGAAGTGATTTTCTTTCAGATTTCACGTTCTATCATCGAAACTCACGACCAGTGCCCGCTTCTAGAAGACACCGAAATGAATCCAAACCCAAAATACGATGAGCACGCAAAAGGATTGGGAGGACCGAGGCATAGACTGGAGGGATCTGCCGTTGGATCGAAGTAGGAAATTGTAGATCAATTCTGTTGACATTCTTTGACAAATACAATAGACCAATCTCAGGGTCGACGTTGGATGTATGGTTGAAGTTGAGCCGACGAAGAAGTCTGAAATAACTAAAAGAGTTAAATGGCAACAGAAAAAGTGAGATTGCTGATCGTTACTTTATCAGAGCTGATTAATTAAGAAGAATGAGTGACATGGAAGCATTCGCTGATCAGGGTGAGAAGATGGGTACATCATACAATATTCCCAGCGGTAAGTTCATCAAGTAATGTTGATATCTGATCTCGCGACCACATTTTTCCAGAGGTCTTCTGTGTAGAGGTTCCTTCTCTCTACGACAAACGCAATCTGAGATCGCTTACTGACGAGGAGATCAGTGAGAGATTTGGAGACAAAAGCAGAGTGTACGTGATTTATTTTTGATTCAGTGATAGTGGTCATGATCAGGGCGACTTCCCTACTCGACATGAGTGATCCTTCTCCACTTTCCGCTCGTCGTCTCGCCAAGTCATCGAAAGCTATCTTCGATGAAAATGCATGCCGGTTCTAACTTAATGTCTAACTATTAGTCGTATCTATCATACACTCATCACATCAAATCGGTACAACTACCATACTCTCAATTAGACACAATTCTTTATTACATATTCCTTGGGCGTCACGTTTCCTATTTATTTACATATCCTTGCAATTTCAATCAACGCAACGTTCCATGATTGTCGTTTCATAAAAAATGACGTATATTATCTCACATAAATTCGATACCTGATCTAGACTCACAACCTAGCGAAAGCACAAATAATAGCTAAGAATAATGGGAAGAAGATAGTGGAAGAGGAGAGAAGGCGCACTCTTATGAGCAATTTGTGAGCTGCGAGTAAGTACACCCTGAATGCAATTATTAGCGCACTAAGACAAGCAATTCTTACTTGGAAATTATCCCAAGCAAGAAGATCCTCGTCTGGACTATCCGCTTCCAATGATTCGCATCGAATTCCACAATATCTCTCGAAGAGTTGACGCTCGCAGAGACAACGAGTGAGAATTACCTGAGAAATCAATGTGTATCAAAAAATCAGAAAAAAATAAAAATAATTGGTTTTATTTTCTTTAAAATTTATTTTTAAATTTTTACACTTTTGTTGACTTACATGGAAGCAATATCGATGATGAATCTGATATATTTCAGTGAGCGTCGATCTCACTGTGAGGCATTCACGCTCCTTATTCGTAGTTGAGAACCCGAGAAGTTTCTTTGCAGTATCCAGTTTGATCCTGTTTTATGAAATTTATATTCGATTCAGAAGATAAAATCATTTCGGGGAATACTGTCAAACTACTTCGGAAGATGATTCAGAATGAACTTTGGGGGCTTCCTGGTCGTAGGGTTTCTCACCTCAACAATTTGTGTCTATCGAAGTCGTACGATTCTTTATCTGCTGGTCTCTTCCTATCGGTTCGCATGCTGTTTTCGCACATTTCGAGGGCGTGATCAACATGGGTATTCGAACAATTCGAGTACTTGGAGATAGTGCATTGCGTCTGAAATAAACGATGGAATATCCTTTTCGAGCTAGATTTTCTCATTTTTGTCGATTTCTCACCTGCAGTGATCCCAGTGCAGCGATCAATTGCGGACTGTTCTCTCCCGCTGCGAATCGAGAGATTCCCGTGGCAGAGAGGGACACCCGTGCTAGCTGAGACAACTGGAATCTCCTTCTTTCCGCCGGTTTCCCGGTTCTACGGACAAGAAGCATGCACTAGGACATGACCCGCTATTGGAAACAACTACCTGGTCTACCTGCTACCATGGACAAACCTCTCTCGGCCCTGCTCTTCTCTTCTTGTCACATTCTTCGAGTGATCGTCGATAGGCGAGAGCTGCTTGTAGACCGACGACCTCTGCTTGGCACACTCCCGCATGGCGTTTGAAGCAATCGTCCAAGAACTGAACTTATTCATAATCTAACGCTGTTATCTTCGAAACCCGTTTTAAAGACGTATTTCCATCAACAGCACCTACACCTCTACTCCGGATATCATCCTACTCGTACTTTTCTGCTTTAATTTCCGTTTGAAAATGCGAAGCTACACAGGAAATGAGATGGATCTCACGTGGTAATCGACGCATCGGAATCTCATATCGGCATTCTTGCACGTGTCTTCTTTAGCGGCGAATAGTCGATGGAAGCACTCGCTCGCCGCCGTCTCGTTGCAACGGGATCCACTGAGGTGGCTTGGTCTAACTCTCTCACTTTCCCATGCTCTCTCATCGGTTAGAGAAGCGAGAGAGCATAGGAAAGTGAGAGTCTCGGACCATTCCTCGAGGAGAGGATTAGAGGAGGAGATCCGAGAGCAATCAGATGCCATCATATGACTGATCTATGGATTGCCATTTGCCCTAATATCATGTTTCATCATTAAATTTCGACAGGACTGATATTGATTTCGGTTCTATGAGGGGAATGAAAAAAAGCTTACGATGGGAGTGCGGACCGTATGATGAATGCTGCTGTAGTGGGCAGGGCGAGAGAAACGACGACGAGCGAGAGGAGAAGAAGGGAAGAAGTCAGAGTGGAGGAAGTGATTGGCGATAGGAGAGAGAAGAAGGCCAATCCATCGAATGACCAACCCCTGCAATGATAATAGTAAATTTATAAAAAAGATCAGTCCTGCGGTACTATTCGAGAAGCCTGAAGAAAAAAAAAGAAAATCCAATCCACAGGTCAAATTTGTACCCAGAAGAACGCAAAAACAAATTATGTAGTGCGAAACGAATTATGCACTAAATGATGATCGAATGATGAGCGTGAACTATGAAGGTTCCACCTAGAAAGAGTGGAAGAGAGAGGGAATAAACGAAGGACGTACACTTTACGTGTCCTCCTTTCGAGTCCTTTAGGCCCAAAAAAGGGACGGGCAAGACCGTCATAATTCATCCGTTGCCTAAGTACTGAAGGGGGAACGAGAGAATAGATCATGGATAGACGTTTCCTTCCAAAGAAGACTCCCCTGTCTCTCCCCCTCTCTTTCATTCTGGCCCTTCTCTTATTAGTGCACAATTACATGCAAATGGAACAGATTGATTTATGAGTCTATTTTGTTTCATCATGGGAAAATAACTAACTCTAGGTGACACGCATGTACAGATTACTCGGCGAAGAGAAGGGAGATTGGACGTTCAAGTGAAGGCTAATTAGGGCAAGTACTTATGACACGGAAGGGAGATGAAACGTTGCCGACAGCAAAACGTACTAGGAAAAACTAAAATTGAAATAAAATTGCAATATTTTTGCTATAACAGGTAATACATTGAATAGAAGGGTTGATGAGAGATCGGAAATCTAGCAAATCAAAGACTCTAACGAGAAAGTGGCGGCATCTGTGGCTTTCAAATCAACACAGGAGAGAGAACATCCTTCGAATCTCGAACGAATGTCTTCTTCTTCTCAGTCAAATCGAACGAAGAAGGCAGGAAAAGACGCCTCCCAGCAACAGAGAGAGACCAACACAATTGTATCGAGGAAAATGAGGAATATGCACTATTTGTGGAGGAGAGACACCTCAGAGGGAGAGAAGTCTATTAGATCCCGCCTCTGGAAGAGGCCAACTATGGACGACAATTCACAATTGCATGCCAATTCGGAATGGACTTGTAATCACGTATTGTATTCGCACGAATTTTTACATGAATACATACAAATTGGAGTGAAAAGAGATACAGAGTAAAGGAGGAATAGGGGAGATTCGTGATTGGAATTGATATTGAGAGTACGAAAGAAGGGCTTATCAGTGGGAAGATGAAGAAGACGAAAGATATCAGAAGCCATAGGAAGAGAAAAAGAGAAGAAGGGAGGAGAGATAGGAGATTAAGTCGTTGATGAAGAGAGCCTTCTCGACGAGAGATTCACTCACACCTTCGGCTCTCACTTTACAAGTTGAAACGGAGAGACAACCATAATGAAGAGAAGGTGGAAAGGGAAGATACGAATCTAATCCAATGTCATAACAGAGCGGATAATTTTAATTAGAGGAGAGGAGAGAAATTTCCAGGGAGGGGACGAATTTACTCGCGCAAGGAAGGAAAACTCGGCGTCTCTCGCCGTCTTTTGACTCGTGAGATATCTTTGAGATTTCGTGAGAAGAAATTTCCCTCCCCACACATATGCGCAATCGTTTTTGTAGTCGTTTATCGAGAGGTTTCATGCTAATTACATACAATGATTGTTGACCTTCTAGAATTGCGAACGAGAAGAGAAAGATGAAGAGGACCCGACGCGATTGAAGTTACTCATTTCTCCCTCGGTAGCGAATGATGAGGGAGAAGCGTTCGAAGAAGAAGGAGAAGAGGAGGAAGTAGAAGATGAGAAAGATGAAGAGGAAGAACCGAAGGAAGAGGGAGATGATGTGGAAGAAGAGAAGGATGGAGAGAATGAGTTAGAGAATGAAGAAGATCCTCCATTCTCTCCAATCAATCCACCTGATCCCGTTCCACCTTGACTCATTCCACTCCCATCGAATTTACTCTGGGAAAGCTTAGCGAATGAGTTCTCTTCCCTTTGAGCGGCTTGCTGTTGATTCTGTCTATTCATATTCGCTGCCATATTGTTCACTCCAGCTCTGATGAGTGTTCCAATGAGTCCACCACCTCCTGGTCCTCCTCCTCCTCCTCCTCCACCCATCGGTCCCATCCCTCCTCCACCATAATCATTAAACTCTCCACCTCCTCCCGGTCCGCCTCCGCCATAATCCATATCCATTCCTGGTCCACCACCTCCGAATCCCGGCGGAGGAACGCCCCCTCCGAATCCTCCCATCGGCCCGCCCATGGGTCCTCCCATCCCTGGTCCTCCTCCCATCATCCATGGCGGTGGCCCTCCTCCTCTTCCTCTCCATCCTCCTCCTCCGAAACGATGGAAATGTCCGAATTGACAGACACTGCAAGAAAATTTTGCCGGTCGTTTCGATTATACGAATTCACATGGAAACGCGGACTCACCAGGAGGGAAAAACAAAGAGAAGAGAGAAGAGAATTTGATAGATGGAAGCCATGTAAATCGAAGAAATGATAGTGAAGTGAGCGAGTGAAATAGCGTAGGGAGAGAAGAGATTGGAGGGGGTTTGGAGGGTATTCAGCCAAGAAAGGCGAAAGTCGATGAGAGAGGGGAACAATCGACTGCTTAGATCAATTACACTTCACTCTCATGCTTTACTGCTCTTCGTTAATCTCTCTGACACTGAGCAGACATCGGTTTATCGGGCTACATAATTGCACACAAATCAATCGAAAATGGCATTGGAAGTCTGCGATGCAAACGCTACTGCTGGTTGGCCATTATTTGAGGTTTGGGAAGAGAATGAATAAATGGGTGGTTGACCATTAGAACTTTGTGAGGTAAATGAAACAGTTGGCTGTCCTGATGAACTACTCTGAGATGCGAATGCGAATGAGGGTGATCCTGACGATTGAGCTACGGCCGGAGGGGGCGATTCCCCACTACCTTCTCTAATGTACGTGTCGCTCTCCGGTTCCGCTCCTTCTAGTGGTGGTTTGTACTGCTCGAGACGCTCTTTCTGAGTGGTGGTTATGTCATTCTGTTCTATTTCATCGTTAATCACCGCTGAGAAGGGAAGTTTGGCTGCTGGCAGAGTTCTGGCCGGGTTATTGGGCATCACCGGTCCGAGCGGGTTTTGAGAGTAAGAGAAGGACGACACACGCTGGCCATTGGGTGTTTTCTCCACCATCGTCTTAGTGATCAACTGAGAGAGAAAAGAAATGAAGGTTACGATGAGTAATATCGACTCGCCTCTCCTCCGTTCGGCAGTTTCGTGCGCTTCTCCGACTCTTGACGAACAGTATTAGAGGGTGAAGATGGGGAATAGGGACGATATGGCAGTCTAGTTCCTCCACCTGAATTATGCTATGAACCATATCTAATTTGGTTTATCCCACCTGATGGTGTTCCAGTCGAGTAAGTGACCGTACGGAATGGTCCGTTTCCATTGGAATTCGAATAGGAACCGGCGGCCGCAAAGTTCCCTCCATTCGGTAACTGGAAAAGGTCAAAAATGAGTGGTCGAGAAAGGATCTTGATCAGATAGGATCAATTATCGATGACGCATCTCTTGTGTAATAGAACGGTACCTTGCCCGAAGTGACGTATCCTCCCATCCCGTTGCCTACATGTTGAGGGACAATGGGCATCATGGGGGGCATCGGAGGGAATGGGGCGAAAGGCATGAACGGCATTTGGGGCATTTGAGGCATGAATGGCATCTGAGGCATCTGGGGACAGCCACCGCACGCGTTGTAGGCATAGCCCCTGATAGAAGTACGGTTTAGAGTGAACTAGAGAATAAAAGAAAAATGATCAAGTCATTTTGTAAAGAGTCGTTTCACTTCAGGTATGACACCGGTAGGTGAAACGCCATGGATACTTGAGAAGGAACGGTGTTCCATGGACTGATCAACGACGAAGTTATAGTAACTAACCACTGAGCCTGCACAGCCAGACTCGCGAGGAGTGGAAGGAAGAGAGCTCGCATGGCTAAGGATCGGGTTCAAGAATGAAATGCTCCTCCCGAGAAGAGAAGGAATAAACTCTTCGACCTTGGATTGGTAGCCGAGAAAAGGAGGGATTGAGGTTTCTTGTTGGAGGGGTGATTGAGGGAAGGAATAGATTACCCTCCTCTCACTCTATTCATCCAGTCAACACACTACTGCCCAATTCAGATCATCCTTACCTTCGCCCCATTTTACTCTCCTCCTATTCGATTTGTATCCTATCGTAAACACCCCGACCACTCCGGCGAATTCAAGGATCGAAAGGGGAAAGAAGTCACGACACATTTATCAAAAGTACAAAAAACATGTTGATAATAGGTGGATCCTTAGTACCTAGTGCAGTCTCTGAATATGTCTGCGAATCCAGTTCAGAGTTGACCTTTGGCTCGAAGATCACGGCAAACCTCACGAGTGACGCATCCCTGGAAATGAGAGGAGTCACAAGACAAATTCTAGAATTAGATCGGATTGTGGTGAAAGTAGGTCAGATCGTGACTAATTTCTACTACAGAAGATGACGAATTGTGAATTGATGATTGAGATGGAGACAAGGGAAAAAGAAAGGTTGTAATCGATATTCTCTCACCTTCGACTGATCACTGGCATCTCGAAGAATGTGTCCCTCCTTGCATCCACAGCCGGGAGCACCACAACGGAGGGAGAAACACGCGTTAATCTTAAATCCACAATTTAAAAAAATCAATCGAGTAAAATAAATATAAAAAAACTCACGGTATCGAAATTGGCACACGACTTGGGGCAGATATTAGAACACTCATTCCATTGGGAGTTCTTGGGACATGTCTCTGAAAGAATATTCGTGATATTGAATTAAAGAATTGTAATTTTTACCGTACCATCCGTACATTATTTTTAATCCAAATTTCTGATATACACCATTTTTTTCTGTTTTTCCTATGCACGCAGACAAAATATTGAAGGTTACGGTAATTAGGCAAAAAGATCAATTAATCTTACTGCTTAAAGCCGTCTTCGCCTGTCGGTATTCGTCCACTTCTTCCACTGGAAGAGCCAAGATTCCGACAATGAGAAGAGAAGAGAGAGAAATGAGAGCAAGGAATGAACGAACCATGGCTGATTGAGAGTGGATAAGCATCGAACCTTTTATACACACAGTGAAAGTGTGATGAATCGACGAAAAGTGAACGGAAAGAGAGTGTGAGTTTCCCTAATCTCCGCTGATTCATCAACTAGAGACGTCTCTTCTTCACTTCTCAGCTTGGAAAACACCCGCAGCTGTTTGGGTGCCGATCAACTGAATGGAACCGAAGGAAGATCACGTTTGCCCACTCTGAGTAATCAGAAGAAGAAGGGAACCATGAGACAGCGAGAATCAACTCTCTTACAATTTACTAGATTTTGATCTACTTTCTGAAGAAGAACACTTGCGACCATAAATAGACATACTGTTGAGTGGTATATTTCTCAATAAACGGGGTTTGAGCAAAGAACGAAAACATTTTTTTAGAATTTCTTCAAATTCGAGGATTTTGATCTACCGCCAAAAAGGAATTGTCGGGTCCACGTGTACTCTTCCTTATTCTCATATCTTTCCCAGCCTTTCTCTCCATCCAAGGAGATCCTTGAATGGTCAATCGAGAGATGCTTACACACACATGCAACACTCTCGATTGTGTCACTCTAGCTGACCTCTCTCTCTCTTCCTCCTCCTCCATTCCCATGAGTGGGAGTGGGACAGATACGCTTACGCGTCAACGCGCGCGTCGCGTGTCTCCACCCTCGTTTCAAAACCGTTACTCGACAGGCAGAAGCAGAACCGTCTATTTGGCTGGGACTCTGTCGATTTCCTTCCTCCCCATTGCATTCTCTTCCCTCTTCCTTCCCCCTTCCTTCTCTTCTACTAATGGCATTGCAGGCATCGTTTGAATGAGTGATGGAGATGGATCCTCTACCGATTCGCTGCCCTCCTCCTCCACTTCGGCCTCGCCCTCCCATGTGAATGGAGAAGGAGGAGGAAACACTGATGGATTGCCAGGTGAGAGAGAGAGATTCCTCCGTCTTTTGATTGGATTGAAGAGGGAAGACACTAATTAGAGAAGTATTCAGGCGAGGAGGCGAATCACACGAAACTTCACGATTTGTATGAGAAGTATAATGTGAGGGAGAAGGAGATCGGGAGGTTAGTGCGTAGTAGAGGAATTGTAGCGGAGAATGCATGTTGCAGGTTAGAGAAGCAAAACGAAGAATATAGGGAGAAGTTGATTCGAGTGATTCGTGAAAGGGATGAATTCGAGGAGAAAGTCAAGCAAGAATCGAAGGAACGAACAGCGAAAGTTGAAGAATTGGACCGGAAGGTCGTCGAGTTGGATTGTACACTAAAAGTTACCAAAGTAAGTGCATTTTATGTTTCATCTCAATTCTTCCTTGAACAAGTCAAAATCCTCTATTCAGGATCGAGCGAATGCTCAGGAACTTCATTTTAATCGAACTACCCAGGCGCTCACTGAGAAATTCAACAAGCAAGTGAATGATGTGAGTCTGTTTTGCTCCTGAAACCGATGCCCTCCGTTGTTTTCACCTCGTTTTACTCTTGTTTTGACACTACTCGGGAGTCTGCAGTTTCGATTGAGTTAATTATCATGGCTGTTTTGGAAAGGCCTAATGATGTGCAGCAGGCTGTTTGTGTCCTGGGCTTATTCTAATCCTTGCTCATTACAGCTTTCACGCAAGATGGAAATTGCCGAGGGCGAGAAGAATCAGTCTGTCATCAAGTATGCGATGAGAGAAGCTGAGTTGATGAAGCTTCAGGCTGAGGTGAGACCATCACTTTATATTTATTTCAAACTGAATGAAAAATATCAGTAGGATATTAGTGTACCGATGACGTTCCTCCATTCTTCTCCCTTTCAATTCTGTTTTTCCTCCCTCAATGACCAGATTCTTCTCGTCCATAATCGTGTTATTCCCCCGAGAGGAAGAGATGAGTGTATCCCATTACAGATCGCGAAGAAAGACGAAACGATGAAGGGAATGAAGAAGGACATCGAAGAGATGAAAGCGAGTACGAGTGAAGAGAACCTCCAAGCATTGGAGAAGACGAATGTCGATCTGAAAGTGGAGATGGAAAAGATCAAACATGCGAGTTTCGATCTCGACAATCGATTCAAGGCTGAAGTCAAGAGAAACGAAGTGAGTGAACGAAAACAGACAAAAAGTGGGCAGCGATATGTCCATGGGAACCAGTTCTTCGATGTCTGGACTTACTTCTTAGAGGTCTGGTACCGATGGATTGAAAACAGTTGACAGAATGAATGGATGAATGGAAAAGGGGATCAGGAAGAAGCTAGGGGACCTAAAATAAATTGTAAACGTGCGAAAGCCTAACTCGTATCTGGAAAAGGAGACAAATGTGCTAATTCAGTTAGGAGTGTCACAAGATTGGATTAGCTGCTTGAATGATATTTAGGATTTTTGCAGGCGAGTCAGACGACGATCAACGATTTGAAGCAGCAAATGGAGATGTTGAGAAGGCAGTTGATTGCAGTGAAGGAAGATAAGACGACGATTCAGGAAGAACACAAATCACTCGTTCAGAGAATGCAGGTGAATTCTGCAAGAATATTTCCTTACCAGATTAGTCTGATTAGACTTATTGCGTCATCCGGGAAGTTGTTCATGAACTTCACAAGCACTTATTATTTGTAGTTATGTACATTCACTTGACGTCCAATAGTTCAACAACACAGTGACTTTGTAGTCAGTGGATTTGTGACGTAGTTTCCCACCCTAGGCTAATTCGAAATATCGTAGTATTTGAGGCTGAAGAAGAGCGAATTCGTTCGAAGGAGGAGTCAATTCACTCGAATCATTCTGAGAAGGAAGAATTGTACAAGAAAATCGTACACGATGCAGCAAGGGCGAAGGAGAAAAACAGCGAATTGAGTGGAGAAATTGAGAATTTGTTGAGGTGAATACTTTTCCATAGCAAATCTAAAAAATTGGTAATTGCGACCTCTTTTCTAATATAATTTATCTCCTGCACTCTGTCACTGTCTCCATTACCTATTCTGTTCGGGTTGGAGAAACCTCCTCGAGGTCGTCTAAAATTCAGGGAAGCCTCTAGTCGGGTGTGAAAAATTCATAAGAAACTTCGCGCTTTGGAGATTTCGAAGAGGAAAATTGAGAGAGAAAAAAGAAAAAAAACTTATGTGAATTACTGCAATTGTTCCGTTTTCGGGAATAATAATTGATTGAGTTCCGCATAATATGAAAGTGACAAAGGTAGTAGTGGTGTGAATCAGAGATCAATAAATATAAAATAATAAAATAATAAAAGTAATATAAATTGTAAAAAAATATATCCAGAGAGAACACGTCGTTGATGGGCGATTTGCAAGAGGCTGAGAGCAGAATCAAAGTTGAGGCTGATAAGAACGGAGCACTGAAGATGAGATTGGAACAATTGACTGGAATCGAGAATAAAGTGAAGGGGTGAGGATTACAGGTTCTTACCGTGAAACATATCCTTTATTGTAAATTTAAATTCCGTATTTACAGAGCTATCGACGCTGAGAAGGCTGCAAAGAGGGAGAAGGAAGAGGCCGAAGCGGAGAAGGTCAATGCTGAATCGGAGGCGGCTGAGTGCAGGAAACAGGTCAGTTGTCGATTGACCATTGTCTATGATACGGTAGCCACTTGATTACGGTGATTCAAAGATTATGTTTCAGGCGGAGCGAATGCTTGAGATCACCGAGAATTTGACCAAGCGAAATACGGCGCTGTTGGACGAGTTGGCTGTAGTTAGAGACAAGGTGCGTTCACTTGAAATATGCATAAGTGATTATCAATCATTCTATTTAAATACTTTGTCACTTTGTCACAATTTAAAAATTATGATCGTTCCCTCATCATTATTGCCAGACTTCTCATTCCCTCTATTTCAGGCTTCATCCCTACAGACTCAGTTGATAGAAGAGGAAGGAGCGAGGCAGAGGATCGAGAGGAACGTCGCTTCCACTGAACAAGATATCGAGAGTGTGAGATCCACCCTCGATGCCGAGATCAAAGAATTGAAAGAGAAATTGAAGGAGCAGAACAAGAAAGGTACTAGTTTCCCACCATTCCTTTTATATTTCGAAATGCGCGTACAAACATCTGGGAATATTAATCTTTGCCGTTTTTGCAATTTCCTGCAGATGTTTGGATCCCCATCAGTCCCTGGAAATGACAAGATATTGAGCGCTTTCCATTCATTCTCGAAGATGAATCTGCCCATTTCTCATGAGTTATGCAGTCATTGCAGCGGATGAGTTGTCTCGTCAATTGGAAGAGGAGAGGACGGATAACAATGCATATCGGAAGAAGGCGAATTGCACCATAAAGGAGCTCAAGCACGAGGTTTGATGAGTGGATGTCTAGGCATGTGAAGAGGCTCGGAAAAGATAGAGAGAAAAACGAAGCTTATCGCGGTAGTATGGCGAACGATGAATAATGATAAGAGATGGTGAAAAACTATTGTTTCCAGACGATCAACCTCCGACGACAGAATGTGTCACTTCAAGCCGCGACTCCTTCCGAGTTACCATCAATCGATATATCCCATCCATCGAGTACTCTCGGAACGGGATCGTCTAGGGCCAGTTCCATCACGAGCATTGATCAGATTGGACAGGTATCGAATATTCTAGTTCAGCTAATCCATATCCAATTCAGAAATTCTATCGTGAGAAGGACGACTCGGAGAAGGATTCGTCATCGATTTCAGCGAAAGAAAAGGAGAAAGACAATGATTCTCTTCAATCGAAAGAGGACGAATGTCGTGCATCTCAGTCTCTTTCTCCTCCCTCCGAGGACGTCCCTATTGCAGCCCAACAAGCAATGATCGAGAAGGTATTCGTGATTCGGATAATACAGAAAACGAGGGTTTCGCAATAAATACGATAGAAACCTCTAAAAAGTGCGTTGAAATTTTGAAACTAAGAACACCATTGATTTAGATCCTTCAAACCATATAGTATCAAGTGGAAGAAGATACTTTATGAAAGATTCCGAGCACGGCATCGAATTTGGAGTGTTTAAAATACAAGGCATAACGTCGAAATTACTTTATGAAAGATTCCGAGCACGGCATCGAATTTGGAGTGTTTAAAATACAAGGCATAACGTTGAAATTACTTTATGAAAGATTCCGAACACGGCATCGAATTTGGAGTGTTCAAAATATAAGGCATAACGTCGAAATTACTTTATGAAAGATTCCGAGCACGGCATCGAATTTGGAGTGTTCAAAATATAAGGCATAACGTCGAAATTACTTTATGAAAGATTCCGAGCACGGCATCGAATTTGGAGAGTTCGCTTTTTTTTATGAGGTTGATTGGCGGTGTCAAGATAATTTTCGAAACGTGTAGAGTTCCGACAACAAGGCAGTGTAGACGCCTGCAATAATAAGGAAGGTCGATGAGAGAAGAAACAACGATACAATACGATCACGGGAATGTAACATGATGAGATGATAGAGCTTCATAATCAAGGATTTTTGCACTATTTATAGTATCATGGTGGGCGGAGAATAATGAGAGAGAGAGAGAGAGATGGTCGAGGGGTGCTAAACAGAAAGACAGCGATTGAGAAATCAAGAAAGGTGTAATCGTACTAGGCGAAGACAGTATGTGGATATGAGAGGAATCAGACAACCAGAGTCGATAGGATTCATGGAAGATGAGGGAAGATCTGATGATAGGGCGAGATAAGAGCAGCGAACGGGGTGAAGTGGCAAGTTACGGTAGTGACTCAGACAAAAAAAACTACCAATTTTCACAAACACAATAATTTGCAGTGATATTATAAAGAGAGACCCAAATCCCTCGCGCGGGTACCATTTTGAGTTATCGTTTGCTAAAAGCGGTTGTTTCCTCAAGAACCTACTTTATTTTTAGATCGTCAAACTGCAAAAGCAACTTCTTCGAAGGAAAGAGAAGATCGAATTCCTTGAGGAGCACGTGAGACAGTGTCTGGATGAATTGCAGAAGAAAACAAAGTGAGTTGGGGATGGAAGGGAAATAGCCGATGCTCACTTGTCCATCTAAAGAGAAGTTGTGGACAAACACAGAAGAATAGCCAAATGGTATGATCTTATCCAAAAAATCGGAAACGCCCAAAAGGCTGGGACATTGTATTGAAGATTGAAGATTGGATGTGTGTAAAAGAGTAAACAGAGTTAGAGTAAAAAAATTGCGTATTATATTGAATGAGACCTCTATTTCAGACTGATCCAGTATTATGCCCTTCGAGAAGAGGCCTCTCTCCTTCTCCCTGCAGACGACGGCATGCAGAAGGTTCGTTCCCCTCTTTGTTGTCTGCCTATCCCCAAACACATTTGTCAAGACAATCAGGCCCTAGGGGCCACTGTCTAGGGGATCACGTCTGACTTTTCCCGCAAGTTGCACAATTTCAGTTGATTTCTTGCTGCGAGTTCGTTCAGGTACACAACTGTTGTGTGGTGATTGTGATAGAAATAATTTAGAATATCTTTATGAAAGTATATATGTAATTATTAGAATCTGCCTATTAGAATGATAAGATGTGATGATATGGAGATACATTACCTTGTAGGTTCCCATCGCCAAGAAGACCTCATCAACATACGCTCTCATGGGCGCAATTTTCACTGGCGGAGGAAATAGTGAGAAGAAAGCAGCACTCCAATTAGCGACCGAGGTGAGAATTGTTGTTGTGCGGGAAATAAGTGACAGATACTCAAAAGCGACATACTGAGCGTTTTACTGAACCAATTTATTGTCCGAGCAGGATTATTACTGCAACAACTACGGTGTTATTCACTTCCTTTCCTCAGGCTGCTCGATGCATTTTAATTAGTAGCATGTTGCGGGAGTAGTTGCGAGTTGCAATCTTATGAATATTTGATTGTAGGTGAATTCTCGACTGCAAGCTGTACTCGAGGACACACTACTCAAGAATATAAACCTCAAGGTGAATTCCACTCTGAAAGGGCGGTAGACGTCATCATAATTATTCTAGGAGAGCGTCGACAAACTCGGCGAAGAAATATCAAGATTATCGAGAGAAAATAGAAAACTTACGCTTGTATCCAAATAGAGAGTAACTATATCACAGAGCACCATAGAATATTATGTTTATGATTCCCCATTACTGTTGTGACTCTTTCGTCCGTGCCATCCCTTTCATTCATTCCTTTTTCGTTCGTCCCTTTCACGATCAATGATTCCCACAGTAAGTTGAGACCTCAAGGATACGTAGTTCTGTCCCCATTTCTTCTTCTTCGATGACTCGCTTTACTTGTTCTATCGTACGAGTCTCTCTTCCCATTCGTTCCCTTCACTTTCACGCCCTTTTCCATTTTCCTCTTGTCGACGGTGTCATTCTCTTCTTCTTCCCCCTTTTCGCTTCAATAAAAATTTGCCCAGTGACGAGGAAATTCGTTCGCTCGAATGTATTATATTCTCCATTCGAGACAGACAAGTTGGTCACTAGTTTGTTGTTGTGTTCATCATCAATCATAATCCATTGGGTGCCTCAATATTCATATCCACTCGACAGCTATAATCGAATCTAGAGTGAGAGAGGCTGGGAGTGAATGGGAGGATTGAGGGACGCTATGGAAGGAGGAGTGGCGAATGGGAATGAAGGTAGATGACAGACTGTTGTTCCCTCTCCTCTTCTTCTTTCGTCGTCCGTCCCCGAAATGGCGTGCTAAGTGCACCTTCTTGTTCATTTTGTTCGAGTGAGTGCGTAGGTCTCCTCTTTCCCTTTAATAGTCGACTTGCTGAAACAACGTGGACGGAGTCTCTAGAGAACCACTCTGTCCTTTCTCCCAAATCCAATACGTCTTCTCTCCTTTGAGTACAGTAGTCTCGTATCTTCTCCTCCAATCTCTCCTTCCTGGCTATCCAATGTCTTCTCCTCCTTCTTCCAGCATAGGTTATGACACCTTCCTCTCTCTTGATCCATATGTGTACTCAGTCTACTCATTTCATCTGCCACTTCTCTTGCTTGCTTGCATTTCCTCTGTGTTTCATTTCTTGCCTGGCTCGGGATGGTCCGACACTGCCCCCTCCTCCACAACAGATCCTCTATTCCATTCCGTCTGAGAGGCAGTCCGATGGGATTTGAAGGTTGTCTTAATGGGTGGCTCCTGCGTAGACACAAAGCATCGCCTCATCCTCTAATCCCATTTACTCGTTGCTACTCGTGACACGACGATCGTTTACGACCATGATTTAGATACCGCCCGAGGGCAATTCGAAGGGCAGTGAAAAGGGGAGAAACAAGTGAATAGAGTGAATGGAAGTGCAGCTGGGGGCTAACATCCCTCGAGATTTGGATGAAAGAAAGGAGCGAAACGTGGAATGATCTGAGTCTTCTTCCTTTCCGTTTCCTTCTTCCATCCTTTTGTCTTTCCAATCCTCCTCCTCCCTCTGACTCCAGTGATGGATACTCCTTTTGTTCCGCAGCCCAAACAAATCCTCCACATCTTCATTTTGACTCTCTTGTGAACATTCTCAATGTCTTCCACTCGTGTGCTTCTATTCAGTCTGCCTCCCTGTCTCAATAACAATCGTTCCCTCATTCCACTGTCATCTCTACAGGAATGACGATGGAGGAAGGGCAATCAACGTCGTCGTCGAGAGTCATTCTGAGGAGACGGTCCATGTAAGTGACTCTTCACTGTATAAGGACAAGTGCGTGACGTCTTCCCCATCGTCCTCGACCCATTAGACATCGCGTGATTAGCTCTTCCTCTCCCTCTATCTCTTCCTCTTCTCCCTTCAATCTTCAAAGTTGCCGTTGCCATGCATGCCTGATAAGTTAGTGCAGTGAGTGTATCTCTCCCCCGTCGAGAGATCTCAGTCCCTCCCTCTCAGCTTCCCCCTACTCTCGGTAATAGTCAGTCACTCTCACAGTTCCCGTAGTCACAATGGAAGCTGAGACTGTCGGCGACTATTCTTCGAGCGACGACGAAATAGAATCGAGAAGCAGCAGTGAACCGTCTATCGTCAGCCTCGTGGCCTCACTTCTTAGACGGTATCTCCCTTCTGTTTCTGACAGTACCTCTCCCTCCCTCTTGCACTACTTCCTCATTCTGCATAGTAGATGACTAGATTCTCTCGTCGGTTGAATGCCTATATGACTCCCCTCCTCCTTCCTTTCTATCCATCTTCTTCCTCCCCTCGAGGTGAGAAGGACGACGCATCATCCATTCACCCGCCCTCTTCTCCTATCTATTCCATTCTTCCCCCATGATCCTCCACAAACGACCCACTCTAGTGTCGCTCCTTCTGAAACGACGATCAAATAAGGCTCGCATCCCATCTCCTCGTCTGAATAATGAGTGAGGAGGAGTCTCTAATGATCTCCATTCCTTCCCCTTTAATTCGCTCTTCCAGAGACGCAGTCGTCTCTTCAGTGGCAGAACTGCATACCGTCCATCTCCATGCTGACGCCAACATTCCTGGCCAATTGGCCTTCAGGTTGGTCGGGAATCGTCATTCTGGCGTCTACGTCTTCGGAATGAACCAGGAATCACAACAGGTACGAGTCATATCCGTGCACCTGCTCAGGTGTGTGATGACATAAAATGCGAGCAGCGAAGCGTAATGGGGTAGTCATTTTTCTCGTGAGGTACTCATTGCCTAGTATTGCTGATAATTTGGAAGAAGCAAGAGATCCCTAGGGAGCGACCCTGGAAGAATGATAGACGAGTCTAGTCTACTGCCCTCTCATCCGTGCTCCAATCCCATTTGCAGGCCAAGATTCTCGAAGATGGCGACAAACTTCTCCTCTGCAATGGAGTTTCCCTCCAAGGTTTCACCTGCGAACAGGTAAATGTCATATCCACTGTAGTTGTCTATGACGTACCATTCTATGAAGTGAGGGATGAATGGAAAACGTATGGGAAAGGAGATAACATAATCGACAACAATCTTTCTCTCAGGTAGCAAATATCATGCGACTGTCTCTCTGCCATGACGGAACTCTCACTCTTCTTGCAAGTCGAACTGTGGAGATTAAAGAGAAGATGGAAGACCGGAAGGTGGGAGAGTAATTGGAAGACTCGTGCTTTTTATTGCCAGTCAGACAGAACGAGAGTGAATGCGAAATAGTGACAACTAATTTGAAGACTGCATGGAGTTTCCAGATGTAGATGGAATGAGAGAGTGGGGGAAATGGAGAGAAGGGGAAAGGAATCATCGAACAAACTCCGTTGCAGTCGAGGAGGTCGTACCTGGAAGAAGAGAGATCATGCGTGGACAAATCTCATCCCATCCGAGTCACTTCCCCTCGACAGAGGAGGTATGTTTCAGGAACTTTTGAGATATATTTCCTCCGTTTTTGATCATAATTTTGACTATTTCTGGTCCTTTCATGCACAATTTTCAGTCGAGACTTTGTCCATCGCCGACCGCGCATCACGGCGTTCGAGGCAGAGAAAGAAATTCCGAAGAGAACGTCGACGATAGGAGAAGGAATGGCCTCGTTCATTGCCAGTTTACCCATCGTAAGTAGCAGTTAGACACGATGTTTGAGAGGGATCTATGAGTCTAACCCGTGAAAAACGTCAACACTCATTCAAGGCAGGTTTAGGATACTCAAAATCTGTCTAGCTCGAGGGGAAAGCCGAAAACATCCACTTCTAAGCCACTTTTTGCATGTTGTTCTCCTTTTCTATAATGAGATTCAGTTCAACTCCAATTCGTCATCTCGCCAGTCTTCTGAAGAGAGTACCCGGTTACTGGGATCTACTACATCCTTGGCCAATTCGAACAAGAGAAAGAAACCCATTGCGTTAGTTATTATTTTGACACTTTTTTTGTTGTAGGAGAATGGCATTCACTGGGATATAGCCTTGAGGAACAGTGAGAGCATTTGTTCAGTCACTACTACCTTCTGGATGGTCATGCAGAGACGGAGATAGTGGGAGAATCAAGTAGATATCGATGCCCCGTCTGCCTCAAGTACACCACCATGGTACGCTTCTGTTCATCTTGTAAGCGTAGGACGGTACATCATAAATGCCACTCAATCCGAGCCACTATCTCTTCAGAAACGCCTTCATATGCTGCGTCACGAATGGTTCTCAGGAGCGAGACGACTCATTCCCACTTCCACTTCCGAGTTCTTCATGGGTAGAAGCACATCGGAATATGCAATGCTATGAATCTATCTCCGTTCTCCCCATTTCACATCACATTCCCTCCTGCTAGCGACCAAATCGTAGAGATCTAGTGCCATATCCATAGCAATAGCGGTTTCCTCCACTTTCACGTGCTCTGTCGCAAATCACAACCAACAATCACGATTTGGAATAAATATCTTGTCTAAGCTCGGATCAATGACAATGAGTGAGGTACAGAAGGATGTGCATGAGGTCAGAATGGAACTGGAGGATTCTCTTCCACGAGAGGAGTGAAATTGACAGGTGAAGACTGTAACTGAGCATCTTTGTCGCATTTCTTCCACTTCGTTCGTCGGTTTTGGAACCAGATTTTCACCTGAATGATCAATGAAGTGACGAGAAGAATAGACGATGTCTACCTGTGTCTCAGTCACATTGAGCAGTCTTGCCATCTCTCCTCTCTCAGCTGATGAAAGGTATTTCTTCTGCTCGAATTGTCGTTCCAACTCGAAGATTTGACGACCTGAAGTGAAGTTGATTTGAAGAGAAGGGGAGGTCGCCTCACCGCTGAATGTTGTCCTGGCCTTCTTCTTTTTTCCGGCATTTTCACGAGTCGAGGCATGGATCTTACGAGGAGACGAAAGGGTCTGGGACTGTGATTGAGGGAGCTTCCTGGATGATTCTGCAGCAATTCTCGATTGAGATTCACGAAGCAGATCTTCGATGAGATAACTCGCTCTTCGAATTGGCTGAGACTGATCGATGATCCATTGAGAAGGAAATGAGGAGAAGGGGAATAGAAGAGATTGGAGGAGTGATAGATTGGAGGTGAGAATTGATTGTGGGATGGGAGAAGACATTTGATGGAGAGGATCCACTCACTCCACTCACTTTGACATCTGAGAAAGAGTCGTCCAATCAAGGCAAGTGCCTTCAAATTGAATCAAGTACCGTAAGAGAGACGCCAGTCAGACTCAATCGGTCTCCCTTGAGGCGAGAAGAAATTCCCAAATGATGCAAAGTGGTTCACTTATCTCGCTATTCCCCCCCACTCAACAAGTGTTGCCAGATTATTGACACTCTTGTTAGGAACGAGCATTGCGAATAAAGAAGCACAATGTTGCTGCAATGTTGATGCCTATATTTCATGAAAATAGAGAGCGAAGGAAATAAAATCCCATCTCACTAATGAGCATCATAATACATGTGCCATGATACAGAAATATTGAGACAAATTGGCAAATAAAGAAGGCAATTAGAAAGGATTACTGTAACATTAGTAATAATTCCGTGCAAGTTCTTGAAAATGGGTTAGTTTGCAATTACTGTTAATTTTGATCGCTTTATTTCACCAAAACATGTTTCCATTTTTATTTTCAATATTTTATTTATTGTGTTGAATCCTTTCGGTTTACAGTTTAGCTTATTCTCGTGCGCTTCCACCGTATGGTGTGTGTCAATTATAATAGTAAGACAGCGTGCAGTGGTGTGCTCTCCTTTGGGCCCACAGTCTCTCCTCCCCCTGGCGTCCCTCGTTTCTTTTCCCTCTCTCATTCTCCTTATCTCTCGCTTGGAACACTTCCTCACGTTCTTGCAGTTTGACCATGCCCTTTGGCTGATCTTATCAGTATCTTGGTCGATCGATTGCCGTCCTCTCCTCCCCAATCGGTCACTCTTTGCAGAATTCACCTCCCTCTTCGTCTTCTTCTCGTCAATCGATGGAGAAGACTAAGGTGAACACGTTTGTGATTATTCAAGCATTTATTATCGATTAGCGAGTTATTTTTTGAGCGCACCTTGGTGTATATCGAATAGGGAAGAGAAAGCAGTGCCGGCAAATCGAAATAGACACGACACCACAATATTCCACTTATTTCGAAACCATGCGATAGTCTTTTACTATTTAATTGATAATAAGTGGTAATAATTTTCATGCTGGGTAAATTCAGTTAGCAAAAATTGAATACTTGTATTTGAAGGGTTGCGAAATTATTTAACGTGTTTCAATATTTATTTCGCATCAAAACAGTAATTAAAGATTTCCGTTTCCAGAGGGTCGATACAATAGAGAACTTACCGCAGAGCCGCGTGCGCCAAGTTGGACAATGGACGGAGCAGTTCTCTAGTAACGGAAGGAGGTATAAATTAAATAAGTATTGCCTAAGGGTTTTTTTATTCACTACAACAACATGTAACTCTGTTAGCAGTCCGTCTGAACTATTATGGACACCCGACTGCTGCAAATTAGCTTAGTTAGTGAATCAATCCAAAGGAGAATCCAAAACACTGAATGAAAATACTATTCATAGTTTCGGTCTGATACAGCTCAAAATTATGCTTATTGATAAACTCAGCGAAATCTATTCCCTTTATAGATACTTCTACAATCATGTGACGGAGGTTTCTCAATGGGACAAACCGACGGCTTGGGTCGAGGCGGAAATGATTATCGATCCGGATGTGGAGAACGACGATCGATTCTCCTATATGGGAGGCTCAGTCAGTATTTATTTATATTACTTTATTTAAAATATAAATATAAATCCAAAACTGCTTGAACAATCCTCATATGCATTATACTTTTTTCTGTTTCATTAGCTTTTGCAATATTTTTTCAAATTACTAAAGATGTACTGCTAAAGATGTAAGATAGCAGTACGCCTTATGCGTACTGCCCGCATACAATTTTGCAAAGAATTATTATTTTGCTATGGAAAATATATTGCGCAAAACACGATGAATAATTCGACGTGCGTGAAAAAAGGAGGAAAAAATGTATAGTGAAACTCGCGAGGAATGAATGCAACACTCGAGAGAGCCTCCCCTCACACCTCTCTGCTTCTTCCAAGAGCGCATCTCTCATTCCCCTCTTCGATTTTCTGCGGTGCTTCTTTCAGGAAGTGCATTTCCCCTTGAAATTGGAGCTGAATAGCTCGGCATACGCAGAGATTCTCACGCTTTTCCTGGGTGAAAGACTCCTCGCCGCCCTTCCATCGATTGGGCCTCACTCTCATTTTCCTGCCCCCTTATATTCATGCCTTTCTCGATGCTCTTGGCTTACCCTTTACTCTTATCCTCTCGAAATTCGTTCTTTTCAGTTCCACGAACGATGCGGTTCCTCACCCGAGAAGATCGATGTCTCTGACGACGAGAATTCTCCAATGGAAGAGGAAATCGACGAAGAGGAACAGCAACGGAGGGCAATTGAAGCAGCGAAGAGAGCGGAGGAAGAGAAGGAGCAGTTAGAAAAAGACAGGATTCAGGAGGTGAGTAACTCTTTGTCACCATAATCGATAAGCGGGCCATCTAGTCATAAAAACGTGCAATGCTCCATTTGGTGGCAATATGTAGTGGAATGGGAAGAGAGAGGGAGAGAGAGGGGGAGCACTTGTAGTCGATAGGCACTATGGAACGCGTCGACTCTTCCTTCTCACTTCAGAGGGACTTTGGATATATGCGGTTCTTGGATGAAGCTGCGATGGAGAAAATGTACAAGCAGATGTTTGGCACGGAGAGACCAGCGAAACCGTACACGAAGGAGAATTATCCCACCCATCTGTCGAGACGAGTCGAGGAACTCAACTTCCAAATGGAATTTGATGAGAAGGTTCGTCATTTCTAATATTAAACAATAAAAATAGGGACAAAATAATTTCATCTTTTAAATAAATAAACAAATAATATTCAGATGGTCGAGATAGCGAGGCATCGAAGAGAGCGAAAAGTGTCCTCCCATATAGCGGATTTCCATAGAAGGCAAGCGAGAGATGCACGAGTTATAAGGAAGGAGTTGGAGGACAGACGACTCGATTTCCAGGTGAGATATACGACATTTATATTGGATCAAAGTGTGGAAAATTTTTGTTCACGTTTCTATGCGCAACTTTCAAAATTGTACTCCATGACAAAATAATAATACAGGCGTTTCTCACTCTTTTTCTATCACATTCCCCTGTTATCTCGTATCTTATCACCATCTCTCGCTCCCTATCACTAAGCGCCTTTTGCGATAGTACGGTTTTTTGACTCATTTCATGTTTATCGTATCGCCTGAATGATTCTTACTTACCCATTTACTTCATTGAATTGAAAGCAGAGGCACATCATTAGCTCCTTCAATGTGTGAATGATACTTTCTCAGTAGGGAGTGTGTAGCGCTAATGACATGGTGGCGCCATAGGGGTCGAAGAAGCCATAGGGTAAGGAAGGATATTGCTGACACTCTTTATTCTCGAGAGTGGAGCACGTAAATGGGAGCTTTTACATTAGTCTAGATTGAAAATAAAATACATCCTGGAAGTATGTAATTTCGTAATAACCTTCGCTGAATTTTGAAAAGTTATTTCTCTTGCGGCAGGAAAATCTGAAATAAAATATTGTTGACTTTGAGTATCACCACTTGAACGTGCGCTTTGGAGA
The DNA here is from genome assembly GCA_900490775.1 of Pristionchus maxplancki. NCBI lineage: Eukaryota > Metazoa > Nematoda > Chromadorea > Rhabditida > Neodiplogasteridae > Pristionchus > Pristionchus maxplancki. The sequence goes on along the minus strand of LS573050.1, from coordinate 111,100 downwards.
AATATCTCCTTTTCCTCTTTCCCATGGGGAGTGAAGCATCCAATGTAACTCTAACGCGGTTTATATCACCTCTCTTTCTTCATGACACTTCCTTTCACGAGATGAATTGAGGGCGAGTTGAAGCAGAAAGTAGCTACTAATTTCGATATTAACAATGCAAAAGCTATGAAAAAGTTTGGGTTTTGTGTGATTAGAAGCATTTATTAGTTGCTCTCGAATATCCATAGGGAAAAGAGCGATATTGCTGACACACTCTCGAGGCCCATTGGGCAAACTTTCGCATCGGAATGAGTACGCGTAAATGGAAGCATGTCGATTAATCGAGATTGAATTGTATGGCCTAGTTGTTGGTAATTTCGTTTTATCTTTCGCTGAATTTTGAAAAAATCATCTTTCTTTTTGCAGGAAAAATAGGAATGAAAATTTGGTTGTCTCTGTTTCTTTTTTCTAGAGAAATAATATCCTCTTCTCTTTCTCATGGGAAGAGTGAAGAATTCAATGTAGCTCTCTTACTCAATGTTTCTTACCTCTCCATTTTGACAATTAGCACTTCATTTCCTCAGATGTCTTTAGGCCGAGTTGTAGCAAGCAGAAAGGAAATAGTCATATCGATATTGATAACGAAAAAAGTTTACGAGTACCTAATCAAAATCAACCAATAAATTTAGAAAATTGAGTTGCGAACAACATAGTCGCAGTGAGCGAATTATTCATTAGAGGCAGCTATAAATTGCTCTCGAATATTGCTTCTTGTTCTTGCGTAGAGTACCTCGAAACTATTATTATTTATTGCTATTTTTAAATTATCATCTTCAGGCCAACTTCGATTCTCGATACGCGACGCTCGTGGCTCAAGCAAAGCTTGAAGCTGGCATCGACATTGACAGTTGTATGCAGAGAGCGTGGATCGATTGGCCCGAGAGAGAGTACGTTTACATTATTTTTTATTAAAAGTTTTGCACCGGTTTAGTGTTTTTTATTAACTTGAAATTGTATGCTATTAGTAATATTTATTTAAATTATTAAATATTATCTTCAGGATCATCGAGTGTCACGAGCACATTCTCGCTGATCGAAGCGACGCATATCTCGAGAAGCGAGCCCGATTCATCGAGATGTGTGCTATTCCCAAGGAGCCGACTCCCTCTCCCTCACCCGTTACTTCTCCCGTCCATTCTCCCCCTCCACCTCCTCCTCCTTCCGTTCCAGTCATCTTAGATGAGAGGAAGCTGCTAGAATTGGAAGTTCGATCTCCCTCTCCCTCCTATGATGACCAAGACATGGAGATGGTTGTCAGTCCTGTGTATGAGGATGAATACGATCCCACGGCACGCGCCATTCCTCCCCATTCCTATTCCTCTCGTTCCTCCACCCGCTCTTCTTCTTCCCCCGAACAGTCCTCTCGATCATTACTTGGGACGGAACCCTTCCGTACTCAGGAATACACTAGACCATCGAGTGAGATGCCGTTAGAGTTCATTCTCGAGCCTCCTCCTCCCCTTCCCATTCTCGCACCTCTTGATTCGTCGGCAGAGCGAAGGAAGAGAAGAACCGAATCAAGTAGAGATTCTCCTCCTCCTAGATCCCCCGCCCGTTCCCCAGCCCGTTCACCTGCTTGTTCACCTGTCATATCCCCTCTTGAATCATCTAAGTCTCCCTCTCGCTCTCCAATTCGTCGATCCCCTCGATCCCCTTCCTACTCACCAGTTGGCTCACCATTCCATCAACCTCGTTCACCCGAACCAATTAGGAAACGGAAATCTTCTCCGATGAGGAATCGAACTCCACCAATGACCCGACATAGAACTCCTCCTCCCAATCGGCCACGTACTCCCCCACCTAGGAGAGGGAGGACCCCACCTCCACTCAAGACCAGAACCCCTCCCGCTCATAGACCTCGTACCCCACCCATGCCTATCGTTGAACCCGTTCCTCCTCCTAATCCTCGCAGTCTCACTATCATAACTCCTCCCAATCCACTTCACTGTCCGCCTCAATTCCCTCCTCCGCCCATTACTCCGTCTCATCTTACTCGTAACCAACCGATGCATCCACCTCCCCAACCCCCACCTCCTAATGCTACTCTATCTACTCCTATTCCTCTCAATCCTCCACCTATTCCTCCTCCCAACCCTGCGCTTTCTAATCCTCCCAATATTATTCGCAATCCCCAACCGATCCCTCCTCCTGGTTCCACCCTATCTACTCCACCTAATATTCCTCGTAATCCTCTTCCAGTTCCTCCTCCCAATCCCACTTTATCTACTCCTCCCAGTATCACTCGAAATCCTCCACAACCAATTCCTCCTCCTAATCCCACTCTGTCAACTCCTCCAAGTTTGAATCGCAACCTTTCTCAGCACCAACTCACTAGTTCATCTCTGACTACTCCTCCCAATATTCCTGGAAATTCCACTTTCTCCACTCCACCCAACCCTCCGATCCTTAATCGCAACCCTCCTTTGAATACCCCTCCCAACATTCCACGTAACCCGACACTAAATACTCCTCCCAATATGTCTTCCAATATGTATGCTAATCCTCCTCCCAATACTCCCCCTGTTCACCCTAGAAATGCTCCCTTCAATCCACTTATGCTTGACCCAACAATGCCCTTCTTTGATCCGTCTGTCCCTCCACCAATGCTTCCCTCGAAACTTCCTACTCCTTTCCTCCCTCCTCCACCTCCTCCGCCTGTCTTAGACAAAATTTTCGATGATTATGAGATAGATAACCCGTTCTAAAAGAACCGTTTGTCATGTTTCTTCCGTTTTCCATTGTATTTTATAGCATCTTCTCGGTCGCAGTGGGTCTGTCACAGATCTCAAAAGTGTTATTTATTAATTGAGTCGACAATGTCAACACATTGTTCGCTCATAGGATAGGATTCTTCATACATCATTCGGTCAATAATCACTCCCAATGTCAGCTTAACATTTGTGCAGAACTTTTAGCCTTCAATCTTGCGTCACCCATTGAGTCATATATCTGGATGCTCGATGTTAGAAGCATCTCCTATCATTGGGCTTTTACTTTACTAACCACTAATTTTCGTTACTCAGCCCAAGCCATTTCCAAATTACATCTCTTTGTAACATTTCATTTCCACGTTGATTTGGTAATAGCAGATAAATGAATGCCAAAGTATCCTTTTGAGTATTGTTCACTATGGGAGGGAAAGGTGTCGAGTGGATTAGAATAGTTTAAGTTTGATACAGGTTTATGGATTGGTATTCAGATTGAATCGAATCGCCTGTTTGTCCATCTCTACTCTCATGGCGTCCTTAAGTCAGAAATCGAGCTCATAACAATGGTGATATAATCATTAGGAGATCGTGATATAATCGACAACATCATGGTGTCTGAAAAAGAAATGAAGCAAGATTTACATAATGGAATCTCAGTAAGTGAATCGAATTGGACAAGTTAGATCTGAAGGGTGATAACAGGTGAGATCGTGTGACTGAATAGGTGCGATTGAATTCATCAATCGAGGCGTCTGTCCTTCAAATAACTTAGGGTGAAAGAGTCGCCAAAACATGAAACTCACCCAACGATAGCCCATTGCGTCTTCGTAGAGCCTCTCCTCTGCGATATCGTCGAAGAGATCCCTGAACGTTAATGAATGAGATTATTCAATTATGACATTTCATTCATCATCAAACTACTCACGACAGACGGTCATCTCCTGTCCTTGGGCATGCATAAGTTGGCGTGATTCGGGGAAGTACTTTTTTGGCGTGTGTGCAGAATCTCGCACGGCCGTATTTGCTATCTACCTGCAAATTGCTCGAATTAATCAAAATCGTCTGAGATGCAACGCACGTCGTGAAGATCGATTGTGTCCAAATCGGACGGCAGCATTGCTTCCACATCATAAAACAACGCGATCATCCGGATCTCGATCGGAGACTGAACGATGATTTGTTATTATCACTCCACCTCTGTTATTATCACTCCACCGATCATCCCACCTTTCCAATTCCCAGAATGGGAAAAGTGTAGTAGTGAGGTCCCATAGAAGGATGGAAGTGACGTGAACAGATATGATAATTTCCCTCATGGGAATTGGTGAAGTTCCATCGCGAGTAGAGTTGTCCCCACTGAAAATGAGCGGACTGCGATCTGCTTGTGATTTGACTATCTACTGACCAGCTGAGTGATTGTGGCATGATGAAGTAAAACGAAAACGAACCACGTCGTAGAGAATGTGGAAGGGAACGACGAGTTCCAGAATCAGACAGAGGTACGCATCGTTGAATTGCCCATCCCTATTGAGCAGATCTTTGAAGGAGAACATGCAGTAAGGGAGGTGTCTGAAATGCAATCGGAAGGTCCGAAATCAAGAATGGTTTCGAAGCAACAAAAGTACGATTCCACTTCGTTAGTATTAATTTTAAGATCTTACCTGTCCGCCTTTTTCTTTCCATCCCTCGTGTAGAGCTCACGGCGCCTGAAATTTAAAGGTGACATAGTATTCGAGTTTCGGTTCTCTCATCTTAATCAATATTTCCTCGTGCCTACCGCACAATTTGAACGTACATGCTGGTGCAACCTTGGACGACGCAGTTACCATCCATTCCATTAATCTCGAACTCCGCTGAAGATGATAATTTTGAAAAGGATTCGTCATATCAAGTAACAGGATAAAATATATTATGGAAGAGGCTCACTTTTCAATTGGGAGTCCTGCGAAGATGCCATATTCAACCCTGAAAGGTGAAATAGACGCGCGACAGGAGAGAAACGTTTACGAATGGAGAAATCAAATGGGATCTTCGTTCCGAGACACTAAACTGGAGAAGATTCTATCAAAAACCAGTAGAACAACAATCAGTGAAACGTTTTTGCGTATTTGCGCGCTGGTGAAACTGAAGTGCCCCCTGATACGTTTTCCCCTTATCTACTTCCGTAAAGAGATGGAGAGGAAATTACTACTTTTAGTAGAATGAAAAGGATCAACGAAAATTAATATCGTGCCCCACCACGGGAAATTGAGTGAAAGCTCTTTCAGACTCACGAATCAGTATCGATAACTATCAAGAAGAGGACGCAGGACGGATTCCCTTCGACTCAAATGATCTACGGTCAGGAAAGGCTCCCAAGACTGATTCGTGAGCTGACTCTAAGCCACGTAAATCAGTGATAAAGCTCAGAAACTCTAACACGGAAACAATCGAGTACGAACGACAGGCAGTTGCAATGATTCATCGAAGAATATCCCCTTGGCCCTCCGACACTTAGAGAACAAAGATCTCAATCCCTTTCCAATCGAAGTTACCTCCTGCAGGCTCATTGATGATGCAAGGATAAACGCCAAACATATTCTTGAACGAACTGGATATAAATTTTTGAGCGATCTCAGCAACGGTAGATCCAAAAAGGATATAAAAATGGCACTGGAAGGTTCGGTCAAGCGACAGGCCACAGGGAGTTGAGGAGGAAACAATGAAAGTGCATGCGGAAGGATAGAATACTGATGAATCTGAGAGTGGAAGAATTCAGGAGAGGGAAGAGTGGAAAAGTGAGTGATAGAGCGCTAATGACAGAGAGTCTTCCCTACAGTGAATAGGGCGACGATACAAAAACTGAGAAAGTGCCATCGCAGCTGGGTGGTAGGGATGAATAGGGACGGTCAAAATCACGAATGGATAGCCATTCAAAGAGAAGCAAGGGTCATTGAGATTAGGCTTGTGCTGTAATGTATCAAGGATGATATAGAAATGATAGTGTACTATGGCTGGTCAAATAAACTCGAAAGATCTTTTCTTGCAACCGCTTATACCTATGCAAAAAACGGTCCCTTGACCACCTCTCGAAAGAATCTAAAAATAAATAGTGAACGAGTGGAACGATGGAATATTGTTTATTTATATATACTTACATAAAAAATTGAATAAAAATAATTATTATAGACTGTAGGAACAAATAGTTGCCACCTTCAAGCGATCTCAAATTAGCATCAACAACCTTGTCCTTACTTGTACTGGCTGGAATCGCATACTCCGTCCTAGACCACATTTCCATTTTGATCCTTGTCTTCCTTCTCTGGAAATCAGCGATCACGTTTAATCGATAAATCAATGCCCTTTTTCACCTCTTCTATCATCTTCCATTCTCTGAGCGTTTCTCTCTTTCTGGATTCGTTTGAGCACTGAATTCGATAAAATTGAATGAAGTAAAGTGAAGAACGAACCTCTTGCTTTCCACGAGTAGAGAAAGACGTTGAATTTCTCCTCACTGGTCATCTTCTCCACAACGGTCATTTCTACAATTGCAGCACCAATGTTATCCGAGAACTCTGCAAAAAAAAAGAGAGGGAAGACTCATTTGGAGATTGAACAATGGCGGTGATTCGTTGTTAAGAGGAGAGCGAGACCGAGGATAAGAAACAGTAAAGGAAGGGGATAATTATTTATAAAAAGATGTTTGTGCGTCGCACAATTCTCAGCCACTCCAAAATAGGTTTCCTTGTTTTTTTTTTAAATATTATTGTGACCTTAAATTCGATTCTCGGATCTTTATATTGTTGATTTGATACTGATAGTCGGCAAGACAATTCCCCGCGGCTTGTGGGGAGTAGCATAAGATAACCAAAAAGATGAGATCAGAAATTATTCACCCCTTCTCAATAACTACCTCCTATATCATCCATCCACTGATTATTTGGTGTCAAATGGTATGGATACAGCACCCACGTATACCTCTTAGTCTACTTGATCCTCTCCTGTCTTTAATTATTTAGCCACCTGAGAGTTTTCGAGTGAAGCCGATGAATTGGTAGTACCAGTCCGTGGCATCCTTATCTCGAGAAACACTTCTTCTGGAAGTACGTCAGAAACGTAAAGGTAATACACTCATCAGAACTCATCCAATAGTTTCTCAATGTGTCTGATTTGTCCCTCATTCCATTCACAACTGGTTTACAAAATTATTAATACGAATCTATGAATGTCACAAGGAAGCTTCCGAATGAGACTAAAGGTTCCTCCCAGATATTTTCGATCCCTGTTTGACCAGCTTGATAACACGCATTTCGAATGTTTTCAGCAAACGATGTGCCGGTATAAAAGCAATCGTCGTTCTCTTCAATCACACTCAATCGAGATCGGCCAACTCGATTCACCATGACGCTCCCTCTTGTCTTTCTTCTAATCGGCGTCGCGGCAGGAGCGATCAACGATGCGAAGATGGTAGGTGAATTGGCGCATTTCTGTATTCAATAAACAATTTAAAAATAGAATTAAATTTAATATTTTCCGATTCACTATCGCCTTCGTCGTCAAGCAATCGTCGCCAATGCCACTAATTCTTGGTCGACTTCCGAACCGATTCCCTACTTCTTCGATACTGGAGTTCAAGCCGTTTGTAAGTGTAGACTAGATATTTTAAAAATCTTTTATCTTTTATTTTGACAATGTTCAATAAAAATATTTTTAAAATTTGTCTTTTTTTCTTAGCTTCGGAAGTTCGTCAGCAGATCATGGCTGCGATCGCATTCTGGCAGGAAACCACTTGTCTCAATTTCAAAGAAGATACCACAAAGACCAAGGGAATCAAGTTCATCTCAGGTTCGAAACACAACTTATTCGTTGAAACAAGTCTTCTCAGGTAATGGATGCTTCTCGACTCTTGGTCGATGGCCCCATGGTGTGCAATCACTCTCCCTCTACAATCAGGGATGCAACAATGTTAGATTTCATTTTTTAGGTTCACCATTTTGGAATACTTATCAAATTCTCTTAGATGGCTACTGCACTGCACGAAATCGAGCATGCTCTGGGTGTCAATCACCAGATGACTAGACTCGATAGAGATTCTTACCTGACTGTACACGAAGATCGCATTGTGGTAAGCAATTTCGGTCCATCATTGAAAAAATATTGGTTTTCCAGGCAGGAATCGTCTCTCAGTACCAGAAGAAACCCGGCACTCAGACCTTCAATCTCCCATATGAGTACGGATCAGTGATGCACTACACGGGAGGAAGGTATGATGAGAATATTGATGGTTATGCTCGTTTGCCCATTCAAGTGCGGCAAAAGTCTCCGGCGTGGCGACAATGGAAGCGGTTGACAAGGATTATCAGCAGTCCATGGGTTGGTCGAGCATGATTCAGAGAGACCATTACCTTTCACAGGAGGACAAGAACCGTCCTTCCTCGACGTCCAAATTGTGAATCTGCTCTACAAATGCTCGAGTAAGTCTCTCTTTTATATCTTTTCAAGGTGCTCTTTTGTAGCCGTCACATGCAAGACACAACTTCCATGCAAGAACTATGGCTACACTCACCCTAAGAAGTGCAATGAGTGTATTTGTCCCGAGGGATGGGGAGGAGCATACTGCGATCAGAATGCAAGTTAACTAAATTAATTATTAATTTAGATCCTGGAAAAAAATTATATTCAGCCCGCCGGTGCCGTTGTTCTCACTGCTTCGACCAATTTCCAAACTTACAACATCGATTTCGGAGGTGCAGCGAGCAATAGAGCCAAATCTAGAGCACACGTCATCAACGTGAGTCATTTATCCATCTTTGACTCTTGTTAATAGTTCCCCTCCCTTCGTGGCACTCAAGTATCAATTATTGTAATACTGAGTCATCTAGGCACCTTCTGGCAAGAGAATCGAGGTGAAATTCCCGACTCTCAAGACTACGGATATGGAGAATTCATGCGGAAAGAACGGGATTGAATGGAAAGGAAAGACAGATTTGAGGACCAGAGGAGTCAGGTTGATACGCCATCTGTTTCGTTGGCTTCAAATACGTTTCAACAGATTCTGCGGCTGGAATGTTCCCACGAAGAGCTACGTTTCTCAAGGTAATCGTGCCGTAATCATGGCCTATTACTACAGTGGATCGGCAACGGCGACTCTGCAGTACAGATACGGTTAGATAATGAAGTATCCATGATGTCATACTCGTGTTTCAGTTTGATTGCAATTCGGACTGAATAAAGCTATTTTCTCGCCATATTTTATTACTGTCCGACCACAGAAAGAATCCACTGTTGGCATTAAAATTGGAGGGTTCTAACAATAATCTACTGATCAAAGAGCTACGTGCCATCGTGCAGAAACTTCTAGCTTGAAATGTAAGGAGGATGATAAGTATTTCAATGGAATGTATTTCGACTTATTCTTGTTTGTATCGGGAAGGACGCGAGTGAGTACCTCTAGCTAACAGAAGGATAACGTCTCCCCTCAGGAAAACCCCTCACGAAGTCGTAGAAGTTATCGGGACCAGACTGCCTCAGCGGCACGACGTTGAGCACTGTGGGGATCGCTTTCGGTTTCACGACGATGTTTTTCTGAATGAGCTCAATTAAAGAAATGTGGGGTATGATATACAACAAATGTTGGCTTCAAAGGACTGAAATCGATAAAGTGATACCGTGTTGGAGGGAGCAGCGCGTTCTTCGTTCGCAGCAGTCACTGCCTCTATGTCAGCGAATTCCGTAGTGGCGGGTTTCTGAATTTCCCATTTTTGTATCTTCTAATACGTTTCATGGTCACTATTTTCCTGCATTGGTTTGAATAGTACCGTACCTTGGGCTCGGTTGCTTTCTCCACGTCCGGAGGAGGAGGATGGAGGGTGTCATTGGGGGCATTGACCTGCAGTTTTTTTCTGGTCATTTGATATTTTTGGCGTGTGTGGTATAGAACTAACCGGCGAACGGTAGGCGACCACTCTGTTCGAGGGAGTCATCTGCGCGCGACGACCACAGAGACGAGTGAAGAACTGCACGACTGGATTCTCAGCGAAGATTCTGAAGGCACTACGTCACTCAGAATCAGTGAGAAGGTCGACTACATGATTATCTCGCGCATGGTTGAAACGGTGACGTAGAGGGTTATTCGAGGAGCAAGTTGAGACTGTTCGCCTAAAGAGCTATTGATCTCCTCTCGAACCTGCACAAACGAGAGTCGCGTGAGTGGATGCGTATTGAAAAGGGAACTACACATCTCTCCCCATGGATACATTCAGGTCATATTATCCGATGATGAAAATATACATCGCAGAATAAAAGGTCAAAATATTTTTTAATTGATAAATGCATAACGAATGCAGACCATTCTAGAGGATGAAAAAAACGATTCTAGAGGAGGATCGCAACTTTTTCAGAGCATACCGGTATTTATAAGCGAGCCTTAGCTGTCTTCAGAGAAAGAAAGTAGCGGTTTCTGAGATGAGTGTTTCTTATTTGTAAGTTGTGTCTCGTAGTTATAGTGAGTGATATAGCATAGAAACTGAAGAGAGTGTTGCCCAGCCCCCTAATTGACTTATTCTGGGAGTTTCTCGGACATCTCAAGTATTTCTCAAGTATTTGTTTGCGCATCTGTGGCTAATAAGTTCATACTTGTGGAACAAAGTACAAGCACCTCGTTGCACTTCCATGCAATAGTGCTCCCACCGAAAAGAGTACACTTTGTTTTTTAGATTCTCCCCTGAAACTTAGAAAATTTACAATTAAACAATTGTTAATTTCCTCATCATTTGTCGTATACACCCTATGTTGGAAAAAAGATCGACGACAGTCCCTCATGAACTTTCATGGCAAGCAAAAATATTTTTTTTGTTTCAAGATTATTTAGAATTATGGAGATCATCGCATTATCAGTAATCTATGTCTCGTGCGCTCATGTACTGTTTGATTGCCATTACGGACATTTTAGCGAGGTTCGATATCAATCTATCATAATTGCAGCATTGTCTGTTTGAGTGTCAATTATCAAATATTTACTAATATTTTCAACATTCAAAAATACTTTCCGCTATTCTCATCCAAAAAGATGTGACCTAGATATCGACAAAGAAAGGTATGAATACACTGCTCTCTCTCAACCACACGACTCTCTCTTCACTTCCAACGTAACACTGAGATTCTCGATACTTCAATCATGACCTAGTATCCAAGCAGTGACTTCATTTTTTGAATATTATCGGTCAGAAATGTCCTTATTTCTCGACGATTATCAATTAATGATTCAGGTGCCGCAGACGTGTTTGACCATCGAGATTGACACTAACTAATGCACACCATGGCCATTGCCGGGTATATTATTTAACTTTAACAGTTTAATTATTAAACTATTTAAAGAAGTCTCCGATCGGCTGCTTCATGGCTCTCAGATGCTCTTTTGTGCCATATAAGGGAAACAACTGAAGTAGCGTCAGTGCAGGTAAGAAACATCCAACCGCTTATTTAGGAAGTCTTCCTTTATTTGTCTATTTCGAGCATTTTAATATTATCTTGTCTAATCGTAAACCAAATTTCTCATTAATTCATCTTACTCCAATACTCATAGTCTCTTCAGATCAACCCTATCTCCGAACAAGTGGCTTTCACCAGAATCGTTCCAGTCGAGGCCACGGTAAGAGGAAGGAGATCCACATTTCCAGATAAAAATTTAAAAAATTTATTGGAAAAACTTGCAGGAGACAGCCCTTGTCATCACTCCCGTGGTCATAGTCCACGAAATTCCCCATGCTGATCCTTCCATCGTTCTCGATCCTTCTCCCCTGGTCGCTCCTGCTGGACAAGCGGTGTTCTATTTTATTGATTTCTCTACGATAGAGTTGATCAACTACAAACACTGACGTGTTTGTCAGAAAATCTTCACTTTTTCGCATTGCGTGAGCAAGGATTTCAGTGAAATGGGGACAACACGGATTTGTTTGGAATTTCCTTGAAAACGTATCTGATTCTCTGATCTGGTAGTACTTTCATGGAATGAAAAACTAAAGAGCAAATAAAATATTTTTATACTCACCCTCTTCAATAAGAAATTCTCCGTGTAGGCTCCCTACATTTACCGCCGAACATTGGCTCTACACCTGCCCTTTTTTCGAGTACATCAACGTTGAGGACCAGAAATAAATAATGTAGCCTAATTGTCATCAATTTCAGTTGGAAGCGGATTTCTTCCCCATCGCTGTTGACGATCAGCCCGTCAACCGTCCCAATCCGAGAGTCGCATGGGCATAATTTATTTTTCCCCGATATACCATATCCTTTTCACTTTAGCAGTGTTTTTCCATTCCTCTATATTTTCTTCATATCTGTAGACATTTACACGTTGTCATGACGCAAATCTGACGTCCTAAGTTCACTAATGGATCAGTCCGTAGAAATGTCTGTAAGACTTCCAGCTCTCAAGAAATAAATATAGTTACACGAAATACTTCCTGGATATTATTGAAAGAAGATCAAGAGTTGAAAACCATACGAATAATATTTTCAGTGCGAAGAATTCAGATAATGTGACCTACTTGATTATGTCATGGTGCTATTCTGGCTCACTCAAACCTATTATTAACGTATCTGACACGTTTTCGCACAAGGAGATGTTACTAGATTTCACACAAAACGAGGTTCAAAGAAGTAGTTATATCAGTCACGTGTGCGGTTATTACGTGCGCTCACGAATAACAACTACGTCGTCTGAACTTTCAATTTCCACGAGGACAGTTTTCTACCTGCATAATGGAGAATTTCCTCAACAAATGGATTTTTTTCTCAGCAATGAATTTACAACGACACCTTGCACTAGACAAGACGAATTAAGAGTCATTCACTAAGTTCAAGAAGGGAATCGATTGATTCCCGAGAGTCCATCGTAGAAGCCTTCCTTCACATACTCGAATATGTACTCGATGATATCTCTCCAGATCTGAGGCGATTAACTCTCGCTGGACAAATTAAATGGGCTACCACAATGGCTCGACTTCGTTCATCAACCGACAATTCGGGAAGAGTACTCAATCTGTTATTAATTCCATATTGCACGGAATCCTTAACGAGAAGCGAGATCTTTTTTTAGAAATCTGCTTACTTTGAATATATTCCAATACACTGAATCGAGTCCAGCAGGTAGATAGTGAACGTGTCTGTGGCCTACTCTGTAGAGTAGTGTCTCTAGTTCCAGCAGATTATCCAGTTTATCCAGTACTTTGGCAATCGTCTGACAGTGATTTCATTGCTTCTATCATTATTCCCTAATAACCTGGACCAATCTGAGTGCCTGAATACGGAATTCATTCTGCTCCGCGTAATTGCTCCCTGCCGCTTCGTACTTTGCCACCCATGGGAAGAGAGACTTGCAAGCTGTGCCGTGAGGGCCTTCGAAAGCATGTCTGCTATGGAAATTTGAGATGAATGCATTGTAGACGAACCTGTAGATACTCGAGCCAATGGAGAAGAGATCCTCAAAGTCATCAGACCAAGTCTTGCGAAGGAGTGCCTGGTCTCGGGGATTCGACTGCCACTCCACCATCTGAATTTTGAAAGAACGTCATGTGCTACATACACACCTTTCAATAGTCAAATACTTACACGATATTCCTTTTTGAGCCTGCGGTACATGGTGAAAGGAGAGTTTCGGGGAGTGAAGAGCAATGCTGTATGTCTAGAACTGGAATGGGGATTGGAATGGGTATCTGAGAATATCATTCTTTTCTGCGCTCTTTTCTTGGTGATTAACCTTTACGCGATGCTTTTCACCGGATATTCGACTAAATATACACTGCGAGATCTTTAGTTAAGCATACATACCGAAAATCGAGAGTACAGGTTCAGGTAGATGCAGTGATATTTTTCCAACTTGATGAATCATTTGATTTTGGTTTTGATACCTGTCTGCCGCAACTCTGCTGTCAAATATTTAAATAAAAAAATTGAGAAACACAAGCAATTAGTGGGATATCATCTACATTTTTATGTACAAGATTTCAGAGTGATGATTAGAAGAAGAACATATGCAATCTGTCCTTGGAATATGGATATTAATGGGCATTCGAATTAAGTGGGCTCAATTACGAATGAACTTATTGGTAGTGAATATGGATGTGATAAAGAGAGAGTAGATAAGATATAAGTCAATGGCAGCTATATAATGGAGAAGGGAGAATGCGAAGGAGTCATCGGTACATATTGTGCTAAACTAAAGTAGAAGAACAATCGTATTGTTTTGTGATGATAAATTGCATTGTATAATGTATAATAGGGAGAACAACTTTGTAGATGTAGCGGGCGTGTGTTTTACGTTCATAGATTGAAGATTTGGTATGAATAGCTGGGATGAAAATCTAGAACTCTTCACGATTGTCCGAGGAAGGAGAGACCGACTGTAATAGATTCCCTTAGAATTTTGAGTTTCCGTGTTTTGAAATGACTCGGTGTTCAAACTTTCTCTCTTCCCCTTCTCTTAAGAATATTTTCTATGACGTTATGTTTTTCATTATTCATCATTTAAAAAATATGAAGGTGAGAAGTGAAATGCTGAATCAGATAAGTGACGCTTCTTTGCCCACTACTCAAAATATCCCCGATCGAAGAGACAGGTCTCCATGGAAATGGAGAAGAAGCTCGCGTATCCTCAACTCTCACGGAATCTTCCTCTCACGTAGGAAAAAGAGATGAGACAAACATGGCCTTGCTCAGTGAAGATGTCTTTCGTCATCTATTGATCGGAATGGTCGAGATGGAAACCTATTTCTTCGATAGATCGGGGAGAGGGCTAAGAAGTGTGACGTATCTGATTCGTCCTTATGCTTCTCTCATTCATCTAATAAAGATGGACAAAAAGGAGTAGAAAGGAAAGAAGATGCATAAAATATCCTCTATTCTTCCTCTCACGCAATAGGGGAAGGGGATCAGACAAAGATGATTTTGCTCACTATCGTCATCTATTGATGGGAAGGGTAGACAGGGGGGATACCTGAGGTCTGGGAGAAGGTGCCGCCTCGGCCTCGGGAATGTCCACATGGCCAGACTGAGAAGTGCCATCCTGAGGGAAAGCATCGGCAGAGGGAGGAACGGTCTCTGACTCCTGCATATAGATCGTATAAGAGCTCAGGTTCCCTTTCTCATTAGGCTCATTAGTCGATTAATTCGAACCTTGGGTGCAGGTGCACTTCCCTCGGTTGCCGGAGGTGCAGTTGCGGTCTGCTGGAAATAATCCAGTTAATGTTTAATCATCATTACTTTCCAAAATGTCATCATCTGTCGGTAACCCACTTCTACGTCGATTTTGTTGTTCCTCTTGCAAGTGAACACGTCAGCTAGCTGAGTTGCAATCGAATTGATAGAAGAACTGAAAGAAAAACTGTAATGACACCCCTTAGAGCTGTAATTACGCGAGTTTGTCCATGTTGCGATTCGCCCTGTTGAAGAAGTTGGACACCTGAATGACGTCATTTATAAAATATAAATTTTAAATATTAAATACTCCACTTTATACACGATGAAACGTGTCGTCGATCGATACCAGTCAGAGAGAAAGAAAGCTTTCTTCGGAGAGTCGAAAATCGCGTGAGGAAGAGTATATACTCAGTAGAGATAACAACGCATCCTCACTTCGATGTCTACTACTCTCACTACTCCATTCAGGTCATAAATATAGCATGGCGAAGAAGGGAGGGATTTTGAAATCGTCCTTCCGACTTCTCTCTTAGAAGGGGAACCAGTAAAAAAGAAATAATTTTTTTCATTATTAAACTGATATTTTTAATGATAAAACTGATTGAAGTGTGCTGTAATTGAACCAATATCTACAATAATGATCTCTCAAAATTTGAAGAGCAACTCATAAAAAAAGTTAGGATATGGACAGCCCTATTGGGGTCTGAGAAGCGGATGAGTCACTGATTTGCGAGTTGAGAATCTCCTCAGTTGTAGTTGGAATTCATGAATGTGGTTGGGACCGATACAGGTGGATTGGGCAAGAAGAATGGGTCACTTCATCACTATATCAAGTGTAAACGCAGCAGTTTCTCATGGAGGAATATGAAGACATTGAAGATTATGATTCAATCGGTAGAGATATGAACAGGGGAAAACTTGAAATTCCAGAGCTGAAGTGTATGTCAAAAAAGTGAACTTGAGCTGCATTCAAGAGTGGTGCAGTTGGAAATAATATTATCAAAATTGTGCCTGTTCTATGTTATGTAAGTTGGTTACATGAACTTATTAGCCACAGATGCACAAACAAATGCTTGAGAAATGCTTGAGACGTCCGAGATAGTCCCAGAATAAGTCAATTAGAGGGATGGGCAACACTCTCTTCAGTATCTATGGTATTTCACTCACTATAACTACGAGACACAACTTACAAATAAGAAACACTCATCTCAGAAACCGCTACTTTCCCTCTTTGACGAAAGCGTCGCTTCTGGTATAAATATGGGTATGCTCGGCAATGTTGCGAGCCTTTTTTCCTCTATAATCTTGATGAAGAAATGATCGGGAATCATCGGAAGACCCGAAGTGATCGGGAAACTTTTTTATTGAACCGCAATACTTCCTGTGTATTGCGATTCTCATATTTCAAGCTTGTTTGTATTCACAATTCTTCTTGAAGGTTGAAGGTGAATTGCGCCGACCAGAAGCCTACAAACTGCAACTACTTAGGCTGTAAGTGTCCATTTCCGAATATGATTCGCCAAATACTTTGACAATCCAAAAATCTGAGACCTCACCTTAAAGCCCTCCACGAACATTGCCAAGCATGTTGATAAACCGGACGACGTAATGGCTTTCCGCAAGGTACTTTTCGAGATTTCATCCACATAAACGATTAAATTGCGATTACCTTTCGAGCTGTAAGTGATAGACGTCAGTCGACTCAAAAAAGAATTATGTGGATATGAATTGAGATGAGTTATTTTGCAGAGGATTGACGAGCAGATCCGCCAACTAACTGCCACTCGCGTAATTGACTCTCTCACGTCATCGGTATGAGTTTACTCAATTATAGTTCTAAAAAAGACTAACGAATTCTCTGCGACAATCTCAAAAAGAATTGACGCAGAATTGACGCAGTAAACCCATGCAAGTCTCGATAAAGTGAAAGAGGTGAGACAGATGAACATTCCCAATATGTAATACAATGCCCCTATCATTTATTTTTATTTTTCAAGCGAAACGAACCTGGGAATTTCTCTCGTCAATGCGTTACCATGAGTCTTATTTCGCCTAACCACTCGGTAATTTGTCCTTCCTTCCTACTTGTCAACCATCTCCGAGTAAAGTGCATTGACTTGTCTCATTATCTCGCTTGCATCTTTATGGAGTGAACGAACACTGTGACGTTTGGACTTTTAGTCAAAAGGGTACAGTGCAGACTAAGGTGCAAATTTATTATTAAGGGACTAATTAATTTAGATCTGAGCACGTAATCTAGCTTCTGTCATCAGTTCATTCATTGGAGTCTCCCTGATACCTTTCGATAGATTCAAATTTGTTCTTCAGGATGACGAAGATCACTCTCACCGTCGAGACATCGTCGTGGATCCTCACCCTCCTCCACCTCCTCATCATCAACTCGAAGATCTCCCCTTCGAGATCACGCTCCCTCCAGGTGAAATTCACCCGAATGGACTTCGTCCTTCTCCCATTATCGCCGATTGGTAAATTAATGTGTTGTTATCTAATTATTGCATACCTATAATCACCCACACCTCAACTGGCTGTTACATTTCTCATTCAATTCTACCCCATACTGAATACTGCCGTGGTTAACGTTTAATATGCATCAATATTTGCAAATAAAATAATAAAATATTAATATTGTGAGAAATACAGAGTGCTGAGCAGTGAAGATAATTTATGATTTTGGACTTATATAAATTTGAGTGAGGTGTATGCATTCCAACTTCTGCAAGCAGATTCTTCTTCTCTTTCTTTAACATGTATTTGTGGCAACTGAGTAGATTCTATCGCTTATTACAAGAAGGTTTTTTTTACAAATTATGGAAATATGCGTTTGAAAAGATTTCATTATCATCTCAGATAATATTTATTTATTTACGTGGATAGTGAAATCTATTTCCCTTATTACAATACAAAAATACGAAATAACGCAGTCCAGCCACAAATCCGCCCAAAGAGTGAATGATGTAGAAATTTAAAGATCCAGTTAAGGAAACACAAGATATTCCACTTAGAGATTTCCAGAATAACTGAGCAGAGAGAAAATATCCCCTCCTAATCTTGACTGCAGTAATCCGAATCTTGGAGAGATGGGATTAGGGCGAGTCGGACTATTCCAGCGGAAACAACGGAGAGATGAATGAGTAAGATATGGTTGGGAGGATTGATGAGGACAACTCCATCTGAGCACTAAGTTGGTGATAAACTGTCATAGTCACAGTACAAACACCAATAAATAGCCCTCATCTAGATGGGGAGGTATATCGCCTTACATAGTGATGAAGGGCTGATACAGGTCGCGGCACGAAGGGGAAGGAGATGAAATACGAGAGGGGCAGTGTAGTAGGGAATAAGATACGATAGGAGACTCTACTACGGTAATCTACGTGATTGACCTCTCGCATTACAGCCATCATTGCGAGTGGAAGAGATTCGATGTCTCAATTGTCAAGTGGGGTTCTCTCGCCTCGCTCTTGCAGTGTGAAGGACTCTCTAGGTGGCCGCGCTCTCTTTCAAGACTGCCGCCAGGTGCTAAGATGATTGGCAGGTAATATTGTGGTAATTGAGATGTGGAAACTTGATTTAGAATCTTGATGGTCGCATTGAAAATGATCGGATGTGGTCGGATGATTGGAGGAATAGCTCTCTAAAGAATGCATCTTTCGAAACCATTGATCAATACCCGGTGAGTATCTCTGTTGTCATTCTCCCGTATCAACCCAATCATGAGATAAGGAGAATGGGACTCCATTGATTGGAAGCGAGGGTCTCTCTCACACGGAGCGTATCTGATCTACTCTTTCTCCCTTTGGTCCTTGCCATTCTCAATGTAGCATTCCCTAATCCCTATTCTTTGCTGTCTCTCTCCCTACTCCAATCTGCCCCTTCATCTCTCGATTGCTCATCAAGACAGATGAGTCCGATTGTCAATCACCAAGCGCTCCCCTAAACTCGACGAACCCGACCAGAGGGATACATTGGTCCATCTCTTCTCATTAACACCGTTCAATGAAATGCACTATAATTACTCCTGCTCATTAATTCTCCGCCAGCAAAGCCTTATGTAGATAAATAATTGCCCTCCAATTTAGTACCCCCACTTCTAAACGGTCTATTACCGCGCGCAATAATGGTCGTTACAGAGCGAGGGTCATTGAGAGATTGAAAGAAGCGCGAAAGTTAATTCGAATATCCCATTTCTTGGCATAACAGCGCATCTCGGACCAATCTTAATGCTAGCCCGCCAACCAAACCAAGCAAAAAATCATTTTAATGGATTCATTTCTTTTCTTTTTAAAATTCTTTTCATTTCCACTCGATTATCTGTTAAGTCCGTCGCTACCTTTTATTTATTTCACCCCTCTATCCGCTTCGAATATCCCTCTCCCATTTCACGACCAAGGGCGCATAAACACATCGAAATGAGAAGGAGAGGGGGTGATTATGTCAAGTACAGTCATAAATACCCCCGCTCTCCCATCTTTGCCATGTGCTTATCTCCTCTCCCTCCTCCTCCATCTCCTCTGTCATATTAGCAAGATGTAGAGGGGAGAGTGATCGAGCGAGATTGGACGAGAGAGTGGGCGGAAGTGAGAGGGATAGAGGGTATCGGGTGGACTGGCGCAGAGTGTGAGGTGGTCAGGGAGTGGGATAGACAAGGGAGAAGGGAGAGATTGGGAATGATATGGAGCACAGTTATGAATGGAAAGAGAAACAGTTGGTATAAGAATGCTCTATTGATAGAGGATGCTATTGGGTGGAGATTGAGCAATGATCTAGTTCTCTCTTCCCATCCCTCTACTGTTGAAAGATCTAGATTACTAAGGTATTTAATTGTTCCATCAGTCCTTCTGATCAGTCCATAATCTTGATGATCGGTAGTGTTGATTGCCTCTGTCTGCCCTTCTTGCTTACTCAACAAGGAACTCCCATCACTCTTCTTCTCGCTTTGTTGTCAATAGTGTGGATGATCCAAAACATTTGAGATCGTATTTTTCTCTCGAACAATTTGAATTACCTATTCGATCCCTCGATGTCGTCTCGATTTACTGCCCCTCCATCTACTTTATTGTATGATCCATCACTCTCCGCAAGATGGGTCCACCTTTTGAGATTGCCGACTTGAGTTATGAGCCCCGTTCTATATCTGACAAGCACTCTCCTTCTCTCTCTCTCTTCGTGATTGAAGAAATCGACGGATTAGAGTGTGTGACAGAGTCATTCCCCCTCCTTTGCTCCATCTCTTCCTTGGTTATGGTTTATTGTTCACCTTTCCTTCCCCGTATCTTCTCTTTCTCATCCACCTCATTCCATTCACCTCCTCTTTTCCCCTCTTCGCTCCAAAGAGTCGGCACCATCTCAATGAGAGAACAGAGTGGATGAAGGGGGAGGTGAAGAGGAGACGGGAGGACAGAAGAGAGGATAAGGGGGTGGAAGAATGGAAGGAAGGAAGAAAGGGGCGACAAGAGAGTGAGAGGAATGGAGAGAGATCAGAGAAGCAACGAATGCGAGAGAGAATAGAGACGAGGAGAGAGAACAGAGCGGCAGAAGAGTTGCTGGCCGATACCTAAACCATCTCTCCTCTCTCTCTCCTCCCTCCGTCTCTCCTTCCCCATACTCTCTCTCATCCATCGGGGGTGCAGTCGAGCTATCTGAGTGACCCCGCCTCTTCTCTCTTCCCTCACTCAGTCATTCCTTCTTCTTCTCAATATGAGTGACCTATCCCGAGTGTCCCTTCGCTGTATCACTTCTCCCTGATTTTTTTCTATTCTCGCTCCAGTTTACTGACCGTTCACTACCCCTTTCCTATTTACTCGCAACCCCTCTCCACCCCTCTCTTCCGGTCTCGTATGGTTGACCTACCTCCTTATCACTCAGATTGGGACGTACACTACGCATTCGTGTGTGACCCTTGGCTATCAATATAACGAGCTTCGTGTATCACTCATTTCTTAGCCCCTTCTTGCTAATGAATCATCTTCCCCGGCTGATTACTCATCCTTACTCACTCTTAGTCTATCCTTCCCAGCCGTTGCTCTACCATCACCTCATATCCCACTCTATCCACTCTAGGGGAAAGTATATCGTGGGAGAATCCACCGGACGTTTCCCCTCTCAACTCCAGTTGATTGCACGTTAGAATCGACTGCTCTGCTGGGTATTTCGACATTGATTTTGAAAGGCGAACAAAGGTGTGCGCAAAACAAATAATCCCCATTTTTTCGCTCGAATTGTCAATCGCTCCTGCTGACCCAGCGGGTTATTGGTAATATTATCGATCGCAGGCCCGGTGGATTCGCCTGCTTACGTGTCATGCCTTCCCCGGCGAAGATGCAGAAGGACGATCAAGGTTTGTTATTTTATATTTTGTTGTTGCTTCATTTTTTATAAATTGGGTAAGGATCACACATGGATTGCGCAGGATAGCCTTTGTTTTGACGAACTTGATTTCAGACATCCAGCTAGTCAATGTCGATTCAAAGCTCAAGCTCAAGTCGTGGTTCTATCGCCAGACTGATTTCGGGATGATAACAAAACACGCGATGAAGGGTTATGGTTTCAACTGGTGAGCATACATTTTTCGAAATCTTTTTTTTTAATTTCAAAATAGTAAATATCGTTTAAATTAATCTGATAAAACCAAAATAAGTTTCCATTGAATTCCACTTTTCTCATCAGGAAAATCACAGAATATGAACTTTTTAAATTTTATTTTACCCTAAACATCGATTAATTCTACTGTAAAGGGTACAATATGTATACGAATTTACGTTTTGATTTGACATGGAATTCAGTATCCATTGATTCTGATTTTTTTATGCTGTGCCCTTTGTTTTCACAACTATTCGGAAATCAGAATAGCGTGCCTAATTATTCCCTCATTCTAGTGGTAGGCCCGGTAGACCATTCTCCTACAACGCGCTAAAAATGCAACACCAATTCAGGTCGGTCGACATGATCGCTGCTCATCACTACATTGATGAGAAGATTGCAATTAGAATCTCTAATCTGAAGAACGACGAGGCCGATCAGTGGTTTTGTCAGGCCAAGATTCATATCGAGATAGACCATCCTGAAGAGTCGAAGAAAATTGTTCATGTGAGCCAATTTATAATTAACTCACATTCCGGGTTACATTCCGGGTATCTAAATGCCTAAGCGCAAGCCTTACTGAAGCCGAATCTAACACATGCGCTAGTTAAAGACAGTGATTTCTTGTTTTCTCTAATTGCGTTCGTTGGCGAAATCTGTTCTTGTTTCAGACCATCGCACACCGTTTCCATAGTGGAGATTCAAGCCTCACCGTAAATTTGTTTCCCAAAAACCATTTCTACGCTGAGAATGTGAGTGCACCGTCTCTATTTTGTTAGATCCGTCGTTTCGGGAAAGTGAAAAAGGATATATGTGCAGGGTGAATGGGCGGCGGGCGACTGCCGGGTCACATGCGCAATCATGGTTGATTCCGTCAAGGGAGACAGGTGAGCGAACACAATTGTCATTATTAATACAGCACCTTTTCCGGATTTAAAAAAAACAATTCCAAATTAGTTGTATGATTGCAGCTTTTTCAAGAAGATCATCACCGACTGGACAGAGGAGATGCCTGGAGCTGATAGTTGTATCGTAGTGCAGGGAGAAAAATTCTTCGTCGGCAAAATGGTGAGTTGGTCATTTGAAGCTGAGATACGGTGAATTCGTTTCAATAGATTTGAAGATCTTTCGAAAGCGCGATAGAGAAAATATGGTCATCGAATGAGAGTACTGTGTTTTTTCTTACTAGTACGCCTCAAATTTCGATGTGCTGAGCCAAACATTTTTTTTCAGTTACTCTGTATGCATGCTCCCTACTTCGAGACGCTGTTCTTTGGATCGTTCAAAGAGGCCGACATGGACACTATCGAGTTGAATGACGTTGACAAAGATGTGAGTACTTCTATCATTATCATCTTGCAATTCATTATTTTCCAGCACTTCCGTCTCTTTCTCAACTACATCCACATGTTCGGAGTCGAGATGGATGTTGCGACCGTATGGCCTCTTCTAGAGCTTGGGCACTATTTCGATGTAAACGTGAGTTCTCCGCTATCAAGTATTTGGATCGCGCTTATTCCTCAGATGAAAAGTTGAAATAGTTGTGAAAAGTTGTTACGCAGAAGGTATTGCGCTGAGATATATTTGCATGTTCCGATAATTCGAAACTGTTAATCCATCTTCACAAGCCAGTAATCCGTTCTTTGTGACTTGAGTGCTACTGTGATCACTAATAAATCAGTAGAATCCAAACATGAAATAGTTGGTGCAGCTAAATGGATAGCTATATACTAGTGGTAATACATTTGATAATTTACTATTGATAATACAGTTGATAATTTACTATTGATAATACAGTTGATAATTTTCTAATGATAATACAATTGAAAATTTGATAACTGTTGATAATACAATGCGCTTTCAGGCAATAATGGCAGCGGCAGAGATCTACCTCATGAAGACTCATCAGATCACTCTAAGCGAAAAATTCGTGATGGCCGACAAATATCAGATGCTTGTCCTCAAGGTAAGAAATTTTTGTCAAATCCGAGTTTTTTTACGGGATAGGCAAGCACTTGTGCCCTTTTAATGTTTGGTATTTGCAGGACCAGTGTATGAAGGAGTTGAACAGTCTCGAGGAGCTGAATCGTCTTGTGTGCTCTGAGTACTACGCTGAATTATCTGAAGATTCACAGACGGCAATTTCGAATATGCTCAACGAAATGGCCGAAAAGAACAGTCTTCAAAACTCATTCGCCCCTCCTCATCAACAGCCTTCCAGCTCATGGAACAACGTTAATCAGTATCCAAACCCGTTTACCATGCCCGTCCAGCGACCGCCCCAGTACCCACCGCCCATGTACAATCCACACAATTTCTTGTATACCAATCAAGGCGCATCCACCTCTGCTGCCCCGAACTATGGAATGGGAATGGGATACCAGAATCCGTCAATGGCCCCATTCCCTCGGCAGCCCCCTGGCCCTTCGATGGCTGGCCCTCTCCATTTTGCTCCTCCCCCCGGTTTCGCTGCTCCTCCCCCAGCTAAGAGAGTTCGCAAAGCTCGCGCTCGCCCTGCCCCTCCTGCTCTTGCAAATCAGTCATCCTCATGAATTGTCAAGCCAATTTTGCCATTCCATAACAGTACCATTTCATCATAACGTGTTCTCGTTTACTTCACTCCTGCAGTGTACAGGTTCTCACTTATGTATCATTCTCTGTTTTGTTTTCACTATCATCTGAACGGGGTTTTTCCGAAAAACCTGTCCCGATTTTTCTTGATTTGTGAAAGTATCGTAGTTATTGTTGGTAAAGATACTTATTGATCACGCTCGATTACTTGCTAATCAGAAAGTTCATAATCTTTCACGATACCTTTGATACGATGCTCTGTGGTCGCTGAGTGTGCCCTTACTTCCTCTCTCCCTATTAGACTCAGTCCACCCGGTCAGCCAACGATGGATGTGGCCTCCACTTCTCAGTTGCCGATGTCCCAGGCTCAAACAAGGTGCGATTTTTATCCATTTGAAATCTTAAACATTATTTTTTTAGAATAATATCCACTAATCGCATAACGATTACAGGCTCTTTGATGCCTGGATGGCTTCTCTGTCGGGTTCTCAAGACATGGCCTGTTCTTCTGCGAAAAAGGCCAAAGATGATAGTGAGTTCACGCCGATTTGTGCATTTCAAAAATTTGGTTTAAAATAATTTGCAAAGAAAATGATTTCTTAGCAGATGGTATCTATTACGTTGACACAAGGGAGGGATCACTCCAGTGGAATTATCCAAAGACTGCTGATCCCGTGAGGAAGGAGTGGAAATTGGATGTCCATGGATTTCATTGGTAAGGTGTTGAAGTGCGCAGAGTATCCGACGTGAACTTGACACCCATGTTGCGCGCATGAACCGCTCGTCGTACCTAGGGTGCTTAGGGTGAGGGCATTGGATGCGAGAAGTCCCGGTATAGATTGGCCGTGCGGCAAACTATAGTTTCGGTATTCCTCACGACACATGAAAAAGGTTTAACATGAAAAAGGTTATTTTCAGGGCCGTCGAAATCTTTCCAAGCCGCACCCAGGATGGAGATGATTATGTAGCAATCAGCTTCTTCAATTACATGTCAGCTCATTGCGAGATGTGGTTCTGCGACGCGAAGCTCACAGTTATGTTCAACAATTCAGATTATCGGAAAAATATTGTCCTCGTAAGTTCCTACATTTCAAATAATTAGCAGTGTCTAAATTTCACAAAATAATAATCGATTTGCTTCCAGTCCAGGAAGGTTCGCTTCACGCCGAACAGTAAAATATATATCCAAGAACTTCTCGATCGCGAAGTTTTCTTCGGCGATGATGTGAGCAATTAACTATTTTTAAATAATTTTTTAACTTAATCTCATCTCAAGTTCTGCAGGGTTATTGGACGAATGGAGATTATTGCGAAGTGACGATCGGAATCAAGGTGGAGAGTGAAAGGGGAGACAAGTAAGTCCATTTTAGATCGTCATAATTATCTGTTCACAAAATGTTTTTAAAACGCGTTCTCTGTAAGACTGCAGTAATATGCGGAGATAGTGGCACAAAAATGTAAAAATGATCGTCCAGTGTTCAAACTTTGAGGACATGACCCCTAGGTATGGTCTATCACTCCACTGTAGTCTGGACCCAAAATATTGATCTTTGATCTTTGAGATCGAGATTTTCAAACTTGAGATTTCAATATCGTGTGATAGCTCATTCGAAAGAGCATGAAAAGTTATGTTAAATTCCAAAAGGGCGTGCATTTTAATCATTTCCGAAGAAAGTTATGGCTCTTCATATTCTCAATTCTGTCAGTTTCGTGCTAAATCGATATGCCTACCCACTATGTTATGATTTGTAAGACACCCTTCCGAGATATATTTTGTGTTATCCATCGTATAGAAACTTTAAGTTGTTTGGGAGGCATATTTTCGGTGTAAAAGTATCCGCACAATGGCCGAACCATGGCGTACCCTACATCCGACCGAATGTTTGGACCAATCAAATTAATATATTTCCGAGCTAAATCATTTGCAAACTTTATCATAATCTCTAAAACGGTATTTGGAACAATTTGGGTGTTTGCGGACATTGAAATATTCCGCTTTCAGATATGGAAATGCTCAAAATTGGAAAAATCGGATTTTCCTATCTTAACGACTTCGGAACCGAGTAACTCGAGAATTTCAGGTCTTAAATTGAGTTTTAATGCTGAAAATGAGTGAACTGGTGCAGGACATCAAATTATGAAAGTTTGAGATGTATGTCGAAAATTTTTATATTTTCGAATTTTTCGAGTCCGATTTTCTGAACAATTTTCAGCCAAAATTTTTTTCTTCCAAAAAGTCTCCAAAACATGCAGAAATACTCTCAATTGATAGTCAATGGATCATCAGTTGAATTTGCAACGTTTTTAGACGAAATTCTCGAGTAACTCTGTTCCGAAGTTGTTAAGATAGGAAAATCCGATTTTTCCTATTTTGAGCATTTCCATATCTGAAAGCGGAATATTTCAATGTCCGCAAACACAAAAATTGTTCGAAATAGCGTTTTAGTGATTTTGATAAAGTTTGCGAGTGATTTAGCTCGGAAATATATTAATTTGATTGGTCCAAACATTCGGTCGGATGTAGGGTACGCCATGGTTCGGCCATTGTGCGGATACTTTTACACCGAAAATATGCCTCCCAAACAACTTAAAGTTTCTATACTATGGATAACACAAAATATATATAGGAATGGTGTCTTACAAATCATAGCATAGTGGGTAGCCATATCGATTTCGCACGAAACTGACAGAATTGAGAATATGAAGAGCCATAACTTTCTTCGGAAATGATAAAAATGCACGCCCTTTTGGAATTTAACATAACTTTTCATGCTCTTTCGAATGAGCTATCACACGATATTGAATTCTTAAGTTTGAAAATCTCGATCTCAAAGATCAAAGATCAATATTTTGGGTCCAAACTACAGTGGAGTGATAGACCATCCCTGGGGGTCATGTCCTCAAAGTTTGAGCACCGGACGATAATTCTGAACAAATTGTGCCATCATACTTGCATTCTTACAGAGAACGCGTTTTAATCATGAAAAACCCAACTCACCTTCAGTAATTGCCAAAAAACTCGCTGTATAAATAAATTCAAGAACAGCCTTGCCTGATTGTACCCTAATTTTTGCAGGTTTTTCAAGAAGACGGTTTTTGATTGGGGTGTGCCACTACTTGGTGCTGACTGTTGTATCATTGTTGAAGAAGAGAAGTTCTATGTAGGAAAAATGGTGAGTTGTGCCATAAAATGGTATTTGATCTGACTTTTCGTTTGCTTAATTAATAATTAAATTCGATACGTAATAAATTGCAGATGCTCGTCCGTCATTCCTCCTACTTCGAGTCTCTATTCTATGGGAGCGTCAAGAACTCCGGAGTGGAGACATTCGTGATCAAAGACGTCGACAAAAAGGTGAGTGCACTTCATTGTATCCGTGACAAAACGGGAGACATTTACAGATGTTCCGAATCTTCCTGAACTACATACACAATTTCGAAGAGCCGATGACCACTCTCAATGTCTTGTCTCTTTTGGAGATGGGGACGAAGTTCAACGTACAGGTATGCATGAAATAAGCCTGAACTGATTATTGTAGTTGTCATCATTAGAGAAACAACCAAACTAAGTCATTTGGCTAATAATTATGTATCTTCAGAATAAAAGTGTCATTGCAGGCTATAATGTCTGCCGCAGAGAAGTTTCTCTCGTCGACCTATGGATTGAGTCTTAGTGAACGCCTTTTCAACGCGGATAAGTACAAGATGCACTTCCTGAAAGTAAGTTCCGTCTACATCCAGTTCAATTTGCTACTGTCTGCTACTATTGGTCTCTATTTGAGTCCTCAAGTTGCCTTCTTGTCATGCAATACCATTCGAAATTGCAGGACAAGTGTCTTTCCGAGCTGAATGTCTGCCGTATGGAGGATCTCAACTCAATAATGGATGCTGACGAGTACTCTCGATTCCCGAAGGAGTTGAAAGATATCGTTTTCAAGAGATTGAGAGCATTGGCCAATGACCAGCATCAGTTGATCCAATCAATTTGTAACAACGCAACAACACCCGTCCAGTTATATCAGAGACCTCCTCCCAATTACGGATTCAATAGTGGTTACCCGCCTCCACCTGGTTACATGATGGGTATGAACATGCCGGGTCCATCGGGCATCAACAATGCTCTTCCTCCCCCTGCTCAACAGCAACACTTCCCTTTCCCCGGCCCCGCGCCGGCCCCACTCCCTGCTAACAATGGCCCCCCTCCTCCCGTAGTTCGTAATATCGCCCGTGCTCGACGTACTGTGGGAGCTAACAATGCTGTCGGAGGAATCCCTCCCCCCGCTCAGGCCAATCGGCCTTAAATATACATTGTGTTACCATTACCCCGCCACTATTTCAACAGGTTTTGTCATTCCCAACCATTTCTCAACACATTCTCAGTACGTGTTACTATTGTTTCATTATAGTAACTCCTCAATTGTTTATGTAACGATCGACTTAGATTGATGGAAATAAAGTTACTTGATTATCGTCTTTGCGAATAACTTGACAATGGTCAATTTCCATTAAGCATTGAGGCGATATCTTAGAGATTTATCAATGAAAGATGAGAGAGCATTGAACTATCTCGAAGATGAGATCCCCTAATCATCCATCATTCTCAATGAGTGACGCGGTATGCTCATTCTTTACTCGTCTTCTCTGAATATCTTTTCTATCTCGCTTGTGTCCTAGCTATCTCTCTCTTCCCATCTACAGTAGCGCCGGAAAGTATTCGCCCACTTTGTTTTTTCGTTGTAACATTTTAACCAGGATTGCTATTGAATTAATTTTTGGAGTGAAGATAGCTAATCTATCTGGGAATACAACCGTGATCCTGCTGCAATTTATGGGCTGCAAACTCGTATCTCAGCTCTCAGGCGTGCTAGAGACTCGTGCAAAGCGTCAAAATGATCCTTACGGTGACCCTAACAGACCCTGAAAGTTTGGTGTTGATCGGAGGACATTTAATTTTTTGGTGTAAAAAAATCACTTTTTCCCATGGGTCGTCTTTGGAGGTGTACCATTCCAAGGGTGATTTTTTTCAAAATCTATTTCCTGTGCAGGGAGGACCCAAAACCTTCCTAGAATTGATTCCCAACTTTTGGTAATTTTACGTTATCTGTCCGGTCTGCACGAATCGCTTTCCGGAGACACGCACGTTGCGCAACCGCTAAGCCCCGCCCCCTACCCTCACTCTCACTACCTTCCTCCGTTGAATGGGGTTAGAGATACGGATTCCTAAAGTCGATATTTGGGATCTACATGAAAAATTACCCTT